>WEIS01029111.1:4406-38178 GCA_013389965.1 Todus mexicanus | reverse complement strand
TTTTTTCCAGGAGGTGTTAACACCAATTTAGGAGCTCAGTGGGATGAGAGAGACGGGTGAGCAGTGCTGACCTTGGAACTTCCCGTCTCAAAGTCAGTCTAATAGCAATAAAAAAATGTCGAAACGGGGGAGCCAAGGCTCGTCTGACTTCGCATTAAGGGAGGAAAACTCAGTGAATACAGTCTCGGAAAGCAGATGCCTCTGACGTGGCTGTGCTGTATCCATACAACCATTGTCTTAGGGAAAGGCTGCATGTTTCACTGTAGTCGCCTGCACGCTGCTGCCACGAGAGCAGAAACACCTGCACAAAGGGAAATTAATACTGGCATTATTTCTTTTATTCCTGTGTGTGTACTGTGTATATCCAAGCGCCTTTTCTTGCAGGAACTGTATACTACGTGCAGCTGAAGAAGGTCTGAAAACAAAACCTGTGCTTATTTTCATATGTTTTCTTACTGCTGTAGAAGTGAGGAAATAACCAACAACAAACAAACCAGAAAAACAATTAACAAGGTGGGGAGGGGGAAGCAAATAAAGAGTATTACTCGCAAAGATCATTCAAAATGAACATCTTTGCCTGAATTTTGGAGGTTAAACAGTCAAGCTGGCAACGTTTTCTTCCTGAAAGCAACACATTGCCTGTCAAAGTGCTTTTTGATCCAGAAGCACTGCTCACCTTGTGTTTCTGACCTATCAGCTGAAGGTGACTGCTTTAAATGATTGTCCTGAGGGAAGGACGCAGAAATGCCAGTGACACGTGGCAGCACCTGCCCAGGTAGCACTCCTCCTCTCCTGGTTGGTACCTGGCACAAGCACCAATAAATCTGCTACTATATGGGTATCAGCAGTGTTTCCCAGACTGACATTTCTTCTGTTTGCTTCGAGCCCCTGATAAATGATGGAAGCATGAGAATCATAAAGACTAAATCTCATCTTAATAGTCTTTCATTATTAACTGTCTCCAGATTTATTCATCACTCAAGAAGGGAGAGCGCCAGACACTACTGGTGTGAACCCAGGTGAAGTTTCTAACTTTGCCGCAGCTGTCTGATTTCCATCAGAGAGATCTGACCCTACAGTTTGTTTCTCTTTCAACGCGTGAACTGACAATAGAGAAACACTGGCCACATGTTGCTCTCGTTGCCTGCTGGCTCTTGGCTTTCAGGTCCTTCTCCTGCCCTTGGATCCACTGGAGATGGCAACCATGTGGTAAAGCAGAGGCAAGGACCAGCTTCTTCCCTCTGCAGTGCCCCAAGCTGCACTTGGGGAAAGGGAGAAGTGGAGGCACTGGTGCTGTCGAGACAGTAGCTGGAAAAGAAGAGCATCGAGGGGCTGGATGATCCAATTCCCCATCAGCATGTTTCCCTCTGCCATTTCCATGCTCTAGGAAAAGAATGTGAATGTGAATGTGCTCGAATGACGCTGAACAGAAATGAAAAATCCAGGGGGCAGTGGACGGGGAAGAGGAGGAATCTTACAGCAGAGGCAGGGTGCTAAAGCCTGCAGCCAGCAATCCTGCTTATCTGCCAGAGCCTGTGCTGATGACTTACAATCCAGTACAGCAGCAAAAAGAGAAATATTCATAGTGGCTCAGGGAAACATTGCTCAGCCCATTTGCAAAACGCAGCAGCCCCAGTCAGAGTCTCCCAAACCATTCAATATTTCTGCCCACGGTAAGCATGGGATTATTTTTCTGGACAGATTTTAATTTGTGTTTCCTTTAGCACTTTTCCCTAAAAAGCCAAAAAAGGGACAGCTTCTTCTGAAGTTCCCATCCTGGAGTTCACCCTCTTAGTTGGACCACATCCACTTCTCAGAGACTTGCTGTCATTAGGTGTCCAGCTGAAATCCCATTGAAATGCTTTAATTAAAATGGACATTAAGAGCTCACTCGTTCAAGCCAAAAAATGTTAGGAAGAATTCAAATAAGAGGTTTTTAAATCTGTGACATCTGTTCTAATGAGAAAACACTTTCTAATCTTTAGTGTCTCCTAATTCAAAACACATTGGAAAGACCGCAAGTGAAAACAATATATTTTTTTCCCTCCAAAACCCCACATCTTGCAATTAGTAGACCAAAGTGGCAAAAAACCAATCATCTTTTCCTCACAGATTCCACATCAGCTTGGAAGCAGGCTGTGAAAAGCAGTGTGTGTGTGTACCCTCACACATGTGTGTTTTGTGTCAGGACAGGTAACAGAACTCACAGAAATTGCCATCACCTCAATCTCAGCATCTGAGGAGGAAACCATTACAGTGGGTGCAGAGCATTCCTGGTCCACTTAATGAAAGGCATGTTGCTGCTGCAGTGCACTAAGTGCTGAGGAGGAGCAGGGAAACAATCTCTTTGCAACAGAGAAAAAACACTCTTCCTGTAATTTGTTGGAGTAGGATTATTTTAGAAGCGTGGCCAGCAGATACGAGAGAGTGATTCTGCCGCTCTGCTCCAGTGAGACCTCACCTGGAGTCCTGCATCCAGCTCTGGAGCCCTCAGCACAGGAATGACGTGGACCTGATGGAGCAGGGCCAGAGGAGGCCACGATAATGATGAGGGGGCTGGAGCAGCTCTGCTATGAGGACAGGCTGAGGGAGTTGGGGTGGTTCAGCCTGGAGAAGAGAAGGCTCCAGGGAGACCTTATGGAGGCCTTCCAGTACCTGAGAGGGGACCTACAAGAAAGCTGGAGAGTGACTCTTTACAAGGTCTTGTAGCAATAGGATGAGGTTTTAAATTAGAGAACGGTTTTAAATTAGAGAAGAGTAGATTTAGATTGGACATTAGGAAGAAGTTCTTTATCATGAGGGTAGTAGAACACTGGAACAGGTTGCCCAGGGAGGTGGTGGAGGCCCCGTCCCTGGAGACATTCAAGGTCAGGCTTGATGAGGCTCTGAGCAACCTACAGGGGGGTTGGACTAGATGAGCTTTAGAGATCCCTTCCAGCCCAAACCTTTCTATGATTCTATTTTCATCTGAAAACACTGAGATAATGAAATATAAAATAACCACAGAAAGAAAAGTGTGAAGCCTCAAATGAGTATGACTTGGGGACGAAGCAAACCACTTCTGTAAGTGTTTTAGACAGATGTTAGAGAGATAAAAAATAATCCCTGTCTTCATGGTCTTTCTTTTTAACAATGGCCATTAGAACAGAAGGCAAACAAGGAAACTACTCTTGAAAACTATAGGCTCTTTAATTTTCTATTCATTTCGCGAGTGAAAGTCCTGCGCAGTGGAAGGTGATGTGACCTGTCTCTCCTTTGATTGCTTTTTATTTGGAAATATTAACCTCAGCATAAAACAGTAAGGCAGAAAATTTGCTGGGTACCACTGCTACTCACTGGGAATCCCAGTCAGCATTGGTCCTTATTGACTTTATCCTTCTCCACAGGAATAAAAGACTTCATTGCACCAACAGAAATCCTTGAAGTACCAGCACTCCATCAATTCTTTCAGTCCTTTCTGTGCTGGGACAGTGACGTCCTGCTATGACAGCTTATCCTGTTCTTGTATAAATACAGCAGTGGCGACCAGCCTTTGCAGGGCCATGAGCAGAATTCATCATCCTGCTCTGCTCCTCTGGTCCCTCATTTTAATGTTTTGATGTCCTGTGACCTGAGGCAATGCTGGACTGTTTCACAAGCAGAGCATCTTCTCCGAGCTATAGTCTGGGGATTTCTAAATGAGGGCATAGAGTTCTGGTGTGCTCAGCAAAGTAGACAGACATCAACCCGAATGCAACTTCCCACCTCCTTCAGATTTTGCAGAAGCTGGCTCCAGAACTAAAATTCACTGGCAGTCTTATTTCTCTAATGGGACAAACAAAAAAAACCTGGGCACGAAGGCTCAAATTCTGAAGTCTGGATTAGGAGGCTTTTGGCACGCATCTACCTTTATTTCAATGCATGTTACCTTGATTAACAAAGGACATGGTTTCACAGGACATTATCTTATTTAAATATCCAGATCTGGCTGGTTGCAATTATTGAACGGATGCCGGTGCCAGTGGTTCCAGATGGACTGCATGTGCATCGCTTCTTGCTGCCTTGCTGGAAATACGCTAGCAGAAATGACAGCAATATTCCCAGAAACACCTACTTCTAAGCACGTATCAGGAACTTCGTGAAAGTGTCTTTGAATTCATCCTACTGAGTATTCACTCTGGAAACACTTTAGCTAAGAGTCCAATTAAAACAACTTAGGCTTTAAAGCTTGGATACTCATAGGCACCTCCTTGAAAGAATAATCCTGTGTTGGCATTAATGGATATAAATCAATGAAGATCAAGGGACTAACACCCATTTATGCTCACTCACAACCCAACTTAGATATTACTCAGTAAATCATCTTAAACACTGCGGAAAAACTCAGGACTGTTCTGAAACATCTGCAAACAGAGAGACAGAAAATACATCCCGTAGTTCAGTGAAAATTAATTAACTAGAAGTGTAGGGCTCCTTAGTTTCTGGATGCAGAGTCTATAAATATAAGGCATTTACAGTAATTTGTCAGTTTTGAAAATGGGTCTCTTAGTCCTGACTGTTCCCTCTCAGATCCCATCTGCACATCCAGGCAGCACTGCTGCTGTTCTTCTAATCTTTCCTCCTCCTCCTCCTTTGACTCTTTGTCATCATGGATGACCCAACATGAATAAAAGATTAGGATGTACCAGATTCAAACACAGCCTTTGCTTCTGGGGTCAAGGCTTTAACTCCTGAGCTGTTGGACAAGAAAGTGGCAAAGCCTGAAGGGTTCATCTCAGATCTCCATCTTGCAGGTGCACCTCCAGTCACCTCTCGGTCCAGGTTGAGAAGGTAATGAGAGAGCTCTCTTCATCTGAGAGACCTAAGGAAGCCAAGGCAATGCTGTGAAGGCTGCCAGTTTTAGGCCTGTTTTCAAACAGATAACAGGGTATGTCACCAGGAAATCCATTGGAGGATAGATTGGGTGAAAGCTCAAATGGTGGCCAAAGGAAAAAGTTAAGGATCTAAATTTTGAATTTCTGCCCAGCATTTCTTGGCTGAATCTGCTCCAGCCCTGCACATAAATGTAAGGAAGGGTTTGTTCTAGAGGAGTGCTGGTGTGGGGGTCCTGAAGTTCGTCTAGCACTAGTTTGCAGCCACGTGGAATGAAGCTAGGTTGGACTTGAGCGTGGTCCCAAGCCTGTGCTGGAGATGCAGCAAGGGCTGTGCACAAGATGTGAGCAGTGACACAGACTAGATGAGAGAAGAAAGCAGGACCCTTTGTTCCTACCCTGGACGTGGTGGAGAACGTTCCCTCACAGAGTGACCAGACTTACTGAGTCTGAAAGCCAGAGTCTTGGATATTTTGTAAGCAGAAGAGGCCGTAGATTATCTCATTTGATGTCTGGTACAGGAAATGGGATTTTGCTCAGTTATTGCTATATTGAGAACTTGTATAGGGTTAAACTTTATTAAACTTCAAGGGGGACTTTGGAGGGAATATGCTGATCTCCTCTCTCTGGTAACAGGACGCAAAGAAATGGAATGAAGCTCCATCAGGAGAAGTTCAGATTGGACATTAGGAGGAAATTCACTGAGAATGTGGTCAGTCCCTAGAACAGGCTCCCCAGGTAAGTGGTTGTGGCCTGTCAGAATTCAAGCTGTGTCTGGACAATGCTCTTAGTCATATGGTTTAGTTCTAGGTAGTTCTTCGAGGAGCAGGGAGTTGAACTTGATCTTTATAGTTACCATCCAAATTCAGATATTTTGTGATTCTATGAAGCTTATCTCCCTGAAAAGTGCCCGACTAAGAAATTTGCCTTGAGGACACAGTGTTGAGAGAAGGCCACTGTTTTGGTCAACCTTCCTGATAGCTAATCTCACTTTTAAAACACACCTTGTTTCCTCCAGCAATTGTTCAGTTTAGCTTTGCTGCACTGAAATGGCCTTCAACACCCACCACTTCCTCCCTCTGAGAGCACTTACCCACCACAAGCAGATGCCTTTTGAGCCTTGACACAGCCTAAACCTACAGGTCGTTACAGCCTCCACTGGCTGGTGCTTCTCTGATCTTTAAGTCATTTCAGTGATTCTTCTCCATACACACTCTCACCTCTAACAGCCTTCTAAATCCCCAGGCTTGGTGCTGGTTTCTGAGATTTGTGCACAAATTTAAACCAGTCCGACCGTTCCCCCTTGACTCCCTGTTGAAACACCTGGTGATCACACTGCGAATAGATAAGAACTGATTTTGAACAAATGGGTTTCTTATCAGTTTGAGGTCCGATTCAACACTCCTGCTGTTGTTTGATACTTTTCTCTAGAAGCAGCCTTACAGAAACTACCAGGACAGCTTACGAGCTGTGGTGGCACTCAAAACAAACAAGGGTGGCAGAATTAGGTCTGCAGAAAGGAAGGCATAAATGAAATCCACCTTCTGACATTCATTGCAAGTAAAGCCGATCTGCATTTCTTACACCAAGTAAAGGCTACAGCTCAGATGTTAATTTTATCTTGCTGGCTTTGTAGCATCCTTGATCTTCAAGAGAATTCAAAATAACATGTAGCAAATGTACAACTAAGTTGTTTTAAAGAAGCAACTGCAAAGTGCATAGCATTGCTCAAGGGGAAATGGCTCCTCTGCTAAACGCAGTGTGAGAAAACAGATCATACCGGCAGACTGAACAAATGGACTCTTCACCCCTTGTCCTCACAACTGGGCTGTTCGAGAAGACCAGGGCAGTCTGGTGTCCGTCTGCCCTGAAAACCCATCCCTGGTGGTGGTATATAGGAAGGCCAAGCCCATCTTCGCCTTCTGACAGCTTGTGACAACATGATCCCTTTGCTGAGTAGACACAGGGTGATTGCCTGTTCAGACATCAGGACCACTTTGTGGTAGATGTTGGACACAGCTATTGCAACTGACCTTCTCCACCCTCAGTGTGAACAGCCAGTGCCAAGTACTGGGGCAGGGAAGGGCTACTCTTTGAAGACAAGCTGTCACTCCTGCGATGGTCCCAGAAAATCCAGGAGAAGATGTGTGAGGAAGCAAACAGTCTCACCACTGCTGTGTGCTTGCCTGGCTGGAGGCATCTTCACCAGGAGGGGAAGCACAAGCCCAAGAGAGATGGTTGTGGAGTGCTTTAAGCCCTGCCAGCAGCTTGTCAGTGCAGCTCCCACGATCAAAGCTTGGGCTTCTCTCCCCCTGCAGAGCTCCAGCTGAGGCAGGAGTTTAGCATGAGCTTCAGGGCTTGAAGCTTTGGTCCCAGGAGCAGGATCAAACTTGTGCTAAACTGACTGTATAGATACATCTGCTGCAACGGTCTTCAAGGCTTTTTGGAAACAGCATGGGCTGGTACAGCTGAACACAGCCGGAAAGACAGAGGCCAACTAAGGGTATAGGACTTCCTTGTCCCCCAGTGCATGAAGAAATGGGGGATCAGACAACAGCCTTCTCCCTCAGACAGTTCCTCCCAGGGCAATGCCTGCCACCAATGATTACTGAATTATTCCCCATGGAAAGCAAGTACCTACTTTGAGGCCGCTGTCCATAAATGGGGCCTGATTATCCTCCCTCTGAATGCTACATTACAGGTGAGTTGGTGAAAAGCCCTGTTTGCCAACTGGCAGTTTCAGACCCCTTCCCAGGAGCAGTCACAGCCCTCCCAGGAGTCATAGCTGAATTATTCTCTTAGTCTGTACAAGGCAGAGCTCTTCGGCAGGGAAGAAAAAGGAGATTTGTCAAAGTAACAGGGGAACATTCTTGTCTTTCATTGGTACCAAACTGAAGAGAGATCCCTCTTTTGCAGGTGACAGGTATAGGGGTGCTGGGAGCAACGCTGCAGAGCTGTTGTACCCCTGACAGCAAGTGGCAGAAAGCACATGGGCAGATAGCGTGCTCCACCTTTTTTCAACTCTAACTAAGCAAAAGAGAGGAAAAATGAGTAGCAGCTCTGTCTGGGAAGGAGAAAGACAGATGACTAGCATTATTTCTGTCGAAGCACACCTTGGAAGCGATTAAAACAGCTCTACCACACTGAGTAACAGCTCTGCCACACTGAGTAACACTCTTTGTAATTCTTCCTCACTCTGGTAAGACACACCTTGACTGGGAAAGTGCCACCTTTGCATTTGTGCCATGGTGCTTCTCCACAGAGTCCAGGCCATGCGAGCTGGGGTCCATCATAGCCTCAGAGAAACATCTACCATGACAGGATGATAAGCACGCTCCAGAAATCTCTTCTGGAGGGAGGTCAGAGGAAAGAGTCAGCTGTTCTTACTTACTACCCTCCATAATCACCTCCACACTTATTTTCAAGGTTATTTCACCGTCTTCCTTCCTTCTTGGCCAGCATTGAGATCTCACAACCTCAGGTGTATCTGCCTCCTTAAAAAGGAGCCATGGGCAAGTCCAAAGAGCTGGGCCCTCAGGAAGATGAAGACAGGGAAGGATTTAATGACAGAACCACAACCTAATCCTCACCACCTGCACAGCTGAGGTGCAGTTGGAGACATCTGCTCTGCAGGTGGAACCAGGATGTTTGCCAGGGAGTTTAGGGTCTCCGCCCTGCCTGCATTTTCTCTCTATTTGGAGAAAAGTAAAATGAAAAGAAGGAACTGAATAAAGCTGCTGAATTGAAAATGAGAAATGAGCTGAGATGTTTGGNTCTCTGTTGTCACCCGTTTTCATTGTGTTGTGGGGGTTTGGGGGTTTTTTTTGGGGGGTGGGGGCGAAGGTTAATAGTACTTGGAGCAAAGTACTGAGAACCAGATAACCCTCATCCTGAACTACTCGTGCCATCCCCACTGGTCTACACTAGAGGCTGCTTTTCTCTGAGCCTCTGCCCAAGGAGAGGGTCCACTGTAGACAAATGCTGAAGGTGAGTGATGAGAGGTGCTGAACTTCTCTCTTCCTTGGATACGCTTGTAATCAAATCACTTTCTCTAGTCTCACAGTGCCTTCATTATTTCCCTTATTTTTGGAGCAGGTGCTTGTTCCCATTCTTAATGAATCACTCTGTTCCCTTGTAAACAAGACCTTTATTAGCTCCACAAGCATGCTTTTGTTTCTATTTTTACCTTTTCCATATCAATATTTGAAAGCACACTACTCTCCACTGAATTCTTTCTCCATGCCCTTTTCCATCCTTGCTGCCTCTTTCCCACCTCTTCTTTCTCTTTCCTGTCCACAGTTTGCTGGCTCCCAGGTTTACCCATGCTGATAAAATCAACCCTAGATTTTACATGTCCTTTGTTGGCCTGAATTAAATAATTGGGAACTTCCTTTCTGAATGATATTGGTTCAAAGGAGATCTTATTATCCCTGTATAGGTGTAGTCCATTACATGTGTTAGAATTGGTGGGAACTGAGCACCTAAATCCTCCAGGCAGAGTTCTGAATGTCTAATGTCCAGCACACTTTGGAGAAAGTTACATTCCTACTTATTTATTGGGTGCTTCTGGACCTTGTATTTTAAATTCTGCTCTTATTAGGATTGCAAATTAGCGTCCCAGGGTTTAAATGCGTGAAAACAGGGTGCTGCTTCCCTTCCCACCAGCTGTATCCAGGGACAAGACTGCCATTTCCTTTTCCACAAGTTCTAGGAATAGCTCTGTAATGTAAATAAGCACTTGTGGTATTTTTAACAAGCACCTGCTTTATCACGCTGCCTAATGAGTGCCTGGACAGAAATGCAGTGAAAGCAAAGGAAGGTAAGACTACTATTTAAGCTAATTAACAGCAGATTAAATTAAACTGACACACACATATATTTTGGGCTTCTGCATCTAAGGGGAGAGAGAGTACTGCAGAGGTTTCATTATTCATGTTTCCCATCACCTGTTGGGTTTTTGTTCCCCCAGCATCTACCTACCCAATTACCTGGGGAAGGAGGAAGGAGAAATATACTGAAGGCAGTAAGACAATTCTCATTTACATAATATTTTTCCTGCACTGTGTTTAATAGTCTGCGAGTAACTGTAGCTGAATATACAGTCCATTCTTTAAAGAGCTCCAATGCACTAATTGAAATTAAATTACATGGAACTCAGTGTCTGGCTTCTGTTCGTTGGGAGATAATATGCAAGCCACAGTTTTGTATGTTATTATTAATATTGATAGATGGACCACTGTACTCACCACACAACCGCTTCCCAGATGTGTTTCCCCCTCCTTCAGCCGTAATTGAGCCTAAAATGATGGGGTTTTCCTCATTAAAATGCCTTCTTTGCTGCACCCAGGATTGCGATCCTTTAGCATTCAAGACAGTCAGCACTGCAGGTAGTGGTGCCTATTTGCGGCATTAACGTTGGGTAATGCAACTGCATTATTTTTTCACGTTCCTTTGCATATGCGATAGCTCAATTAATCTGTCAGGGTGATGCTTCCATCACAACCAAAATTGGGGAGAATTCAATGCTAAGTTGGCAGGCCTAGAAAGTGGAGTCAAATGTTACGTTTCTTGGAAGAGGTAAAACATCAGAACCTACTTCCCCTACTTTCCAGTCTGTCACACAAGCTGCTGAGGTAGGAGCATGGGTCTTGCTGGTGCTTGCAGGAGATCCAGGCTACGTGGCTACTTGCTCCTTGCCTTCTCCCAGAGACTGCTAACAAGGGAGCCAGTTAGTGCCAGTTGTCATGTGAACAATTTTTCCACCAGGAGCTTGACTGAAACCTCTACTTCATTTTGCAGAGGCAGAGGCACGTGAAATGTGCAAGCGTGGAAAAAAAATATCCACAAATTCTGAGGGTTTACTGTATCCCTGTGAATTTCTTTCTTTGCTTCAGACTTGTGGTTTCCCTTTCTTTTTTTTAAAAAAAAAAAAAAGAGAAAGCGTTCTTAGCCTTCTGATGGCAAAACTTATTTTCTTCTTCTAAACTAGCAGCGAACATTCCTGAGATACTTGTACTGAAATGGTTCTCTCCTTGGTGACCCTGGGACCTTGGAATAACAAGTTGCCAAGGCTGGACGTCGGTCCTTGCTATGATCATGGAGAGACAGCCTGCCACCACTCCAGGTGCCTCCTGACATTTCCCAGCACAAAGCAGAATACCCAAGGAGCTCTGTGCTCTTGTCTTTCAGCTCTTTATGATCTGGAGCAAACAAGATGGGGATAAAGAGCCCCTCCATCACTCTCTCTGTCCCAGGTGGCCCAATTGCACCCTGAGCTCTCAGCAGGTTTTGCCAAAGAGTCCCTGGTCCTTAATTCCATCACATTCCAATGTGGGAAGGACATTGGTCTGCTTCTCTGCATCAAGGCAACCTTCTGCTTGGATCTCTCCAGGTTTAAAGATAAGAGAAACTCTCTCTCTTCCATGAAGAAATGGTTAGTGACCTGCTGCACCACCTAGACACACACAAGTCCATCGGGCCAGATGGGTTACACCCAAGAGAGCTGAAGGAGTTGGTGGATGTGCTCACCAAGCCACTCTTCATGATTTATCAGCAGTCCTGGCTAACTGGGGAGGTCCCAATGGACCAGAGATTAGCAAATGTGACACCCATCTACAAGAAGGGCTGGAAGAAGGATCTGGGGAATGGCAGACCTGTCAGTCTGACCTTGGTGTCAGGGAAGATCATGCAACAAATCATCCTGAATGCCATTACACCCCATTTACAGGACAGCCAGGCAATCAGGCCCGGTCAGCAGGGGTTCATGAAGGTCAGGTCCTGCTTAACAGACCTCATTTCCTTCTATGAAATCTCTTCTACCTCTGTCTCTTCTCAGGCGACCTGCTTGGCGGATGAGCGAAAGACTGTGGATGTCGTTTACCTGGACTTCACTAAAGCCTTTGATACTGTTCCCTGCAGCATTCTCATGAAAAACCTGGCTGTCCTAGGCCTGGATGGGCTGGATCAAACACTGGCTGGATGTCCAGGCCCAGAGAGTGGCGGTGAATGGAGTTAAATCCAGTTGTTCACAAGTGGTGTCCCACAGGGCTCAGTGCTGGGGCCACTGTTTAGTGTCTTTATCAATGATCTTGACAATGACATTGAAAGCACTCGTAGTACGTTTGTAGATAACACCAAGTTAGGTGGGTGTGTTGATCTGCTTGAGGGTCAGAAGGCTCTTCAGAGGGAGTTGGAAATGCTGGATCCATGGGCTGAGGCCAATCATATGGGCTTCAACAAGGCCAAGTGCTGAGTCCGGCCCTTGAGCCACCCCAAACCCCGGCAACGCTCCAGGCTTGGGGAAGAGCAGCAGGAAAGTGCCCGACAGAAAGGGACCTGGGGGGTGTTAAACAACAACCAGCTGAGGATGGGCCAGCTTGTGCCCAGATGGCCAAGAAGGCCATCAACATCCTGGCCTGTATTAGGAATAGTGTGTCAAGCAGGACTAGAGAGGTGATTGTCCCACTGTGCTTGAAACTGGTGAGGCTGCACCTTGAGCGTTGGGTTCAGTTTGGGGCACTGCAGTGTAAGAAAGATATTGAGGTGCTGGAGAAGATCCAGAGGAGGGCACCAAAACTGGCGAAGGGCCTTGAGAATAAGTCTGAGGAGCAGCTGAAGGAGCTGGGGTTGTTTAGTCTGGAGAAGAGGAGGCTGAGGAGGGACCTCATTGCACTCTGCAACTACCTGAAAGGAGGTTGTAGAGAGGTGAGTGATGGTCTGTTCTCACAAGTCACAGCTGACAGGACAAGGGGAAATGGCATCATGGAGAGGAAATGCCAGGGGAGGTTTAGGTTGGACATGAGGAAAAACTTCTATACTGAAAGAGTTATCGAAGACTGGAACAGGCTGCCCAGGGATATGGTTGAACCGGCATCCCTGGATGTTTTTGAATCTGTCTAGATATAGTGGTCAAGGACATGGTGTAGTAGTGGCCCTAGTAAAATGACATAATGGCTGGACTTGATGATCTTCAAGGTCTTTTCCAGCTATAGCGGTTCTGTAATTCTGATTCTGTCATTTGCCTGCAGGACTACTCCAGGACCTGTTTTTTCTCCTCCTGCAGACAGACTTTTGCTCTTAGAGGATGCAGAAGGAGGTTCCCTGAGACTGTGCAGAACTGTCCTAAAGGATGGTTTATACCAGGCAGCTGTCTCACCCACACCCAACGAGTTCTGCCTGTGGTGCAGCAGCACTGAGCAGCTCAGTGGAGGGGAGTGTGACAAGCACAAGGCTACAGGGACCAACTTGCCACAAATGCATGAGGTGCCATGCCCAGCTGCCATCAGCTTGGGAGTGTCACCACTGACTTTAAGAAGGCTGGATCTAATTTAGCTTACTAAGTCTTGTCCAAAAGACCTAAGACCTTCCAGAAAGATAAAATTTCCTTTCAAAGAAGTGAATCAAACACTGCTCGCACACTAACAGGAGGGTATCATTTTCCATCAAGGTAAACAGGAATGCAGGCTCCCCACCGTGCTTTAGATGAGTCATCGGGCAAATGTTCCTGAAAACCTCCTGTCAAACAGACTTTACATTAAAGGCAGCATCCAAAAGCAGAAAGTGTTTTTCTCACAACATATATTAAGTCCTGCAGCTAATCAATCCATCCATTTACGAAAGAAACGCTTGACAATACACGTAGTTCAACTGAATTCAAGATATGAAAGAAAATGTCAGAACAATAAACATCTCCCTTGGTCTGTAACATCTCTCCTTAGCAGCAAATCCCATTTTTTCCCCCCACCTCAAGTAAAATCCTCTGTGTCGAACCCTGTTTTTTCACTCAGCTCGCTGAACATGCGAGTGTGTAAGGACTCTGGGTTCTGCACCACTCACTTTAATAGGAACGCACTTGGGAAAGACCATCACCCCAGTACAGTTCTTGCTGGAGATGTAGAATATTTGAGTGCAGAGGAAGCAATGCAGAGCTTGCTCCTCAAACACACAGCAGATATGCTTGGGTACGTGGCTGACACAAGCATAAGAAGGATCCAACTGCTGAATAGGAGAGATGTGGCACTGACCACTGGCTTTTGTGGTAATAGCACAAGATTCTGTGCAGGGCTGAATCCTTTCTCATTGGGAGGAACTCCTGGAGGAACAGGTAGGTTGGAGAGACCTTGTAATCAGTGGAGATGACGGTTTTCCAAAAAGAAGGTAGATCTTCCAGAATTGGCTCAATTAACTACCTGAGCGTCCAAGAAAAAGCAGACCCATAGCAAAGGAAAGGGAGAGGGCTGGAAGCTACGGTGTGAAATGGAACTAAGGGCCTCTACTTGTTATAGCTCGTGCTACAGGCAGGAGACATCTCCAACAGCATGACCATGACATCTGTGCCAGTTCAGCCAACGCTCACTGCAAATACTGATGATCTCCATTCAGCAAAACCTTCCACTGTACAGGCATCTTGACCAGTAGGTGGAAAGGTTCACAGCTCAGCTCTCCTGATCTGAGACAGACTAAGCTGAGGATAGCAACATACCAGGAATTTATTGTATTGACACTCAGCTTGGAAGAGAAAGAAGAAAGAGAGGTTGTAACAGGTTGGAAATTTAAGAAACGGCAGCCTTCACAAGCGTAATCCTGGAGCTTGGAATCCGTGGGATGAACAGCACTGCCCTTTGCTTTCTGTACCAAGCAGGACTATGCCCTGCTGAATTCTTTTCTGAAGTGGAATTGGGAATCCAATGATACTAATTGCTAGTTCACTGGTTTTATTTGGCTTCTGTAGGTTCAAAAATTCTGTTTATAGCTGTGTAGTGCAGTTGTATTGCTTGTTCCTTTTTGTCAATAAATGAGGCCATTTATAGAGTTCTGACCTGACTGTGCAGGGTTTAAAAGCCAACCAGATATGAGGACAGCGGGAAGGACTACACAGACTCTCTACACCAGTGACAGTGTGGTTCCTTCTCCACCATGAGTAAATATTTTCCCTGGCACGGTTTCGTCTCCCAGCACTCACACCTGAGCCACAGAGAACACAGATCCAGTCTCAGTCCTGGTGGAATCCAGAGGGAAATGAAGTGCCTGGCTAACAGGCAGCCTGGGAAAGGACACCCCCTCTCCCAGGGCTGGAAGCCACCCCTCTGCCACACACACCAGAGCCGGCTGGGAGCACAGGCTGGCTAAGAGGTGTAAGCCTGACCCTGCCACATCCTCCTCCAAACGAGCCAGGGTTTGATTGCAGGGGACATATCAGATGGTCAGTGGGAGTGAAAAAATCCTGTATATCCCTGTGCAGGCGGCTATGTCCATGCTTACAAGTCCCAACTCTCAGGGCAGCCTCCCTATATGGGGACACAGCTCCTGCATCGCTGCTTGCAGCCACTCACACCTCACAGGCATGGGCAGCACTGACCAAGCTGCTCTGCATCAGCTGGTGCCTCTCTGAGCAGACACAGACAGTGGGTCTCCATGGAGCGTGCAGTAAGGGAGAAGAAAGAGGAAAACCTTACCCTAATAAATACTTCAAATTCAGCACTGACACCATTGTGGGTTTTCAAGCGTCTGAATCTTTCTTTTTTAGCTTCTGAGAAAAACACAGTCATCTGTAACATTTGCTTGAAAAAACACTGGCTTCTAGTTCTCAGCAGATATGAAAAAGATGAATAGGAGAAGATTCCAGTCAGCTACTGAATGGATTGAAGAATGAATTAATCCAGTCTTGTAATTTCTGTGTTCAGAAATGCTCAGTCTACACAAAAGACCCCTGGAGAAGCACAAAGATGCTTGCCACCATGTATAGTTGGGTGTTCTATATGTTGTGTGTGCAGTGTGAGTAACTGGTGCAAGGGAAAGCAGCTCTGATGTGTCTTCAGATCATCAGATCCTGAGGCCAGGAGTCAGTGCTCGCAGGACTCTGGCTGTGCAGGCTTGTACCTTAGGATGATGCTATCAAACACACAAAACTCATTTCACCTTTTCTGTCCAATTTAGGCAGGCCAGTATCTACTGCAGACAGTTGGTACCAGGCAGTGGGGAGCCAGGACCATCCAAATGACCTGATGGCTTCTAAGACCTGTTACATTGCCTCTACATAAAGACCTCACAGGTGAGGAGGTAGAGAGCAAGGTAGATCTCAAGTGATTTCGTATAGCTTAATTATTTCATAATGACATCTTTAATGCATCTTAGAAGCTTGGAAGGACTCCTTTCATACCTAATTGCAAGCTTTCTGAGAAAGCAATCACTGCTCAGAGGCATTTTCCAAGGATTTTTCTGTCTTTTGCCTTTGTAACATCAGTCAAGCAAACCACTATTCAGCAGTCTCTGTAGTCTGGCTCCCTTTTTAACCTCTCCTGTAAAACCTTTGGATATTATTATCCTTTCCCTATTTGTTCATGTCTTATGGGCACAGATGCCTATTTGGAGCTTGCATTAGCGCGCTCAGCAAACAAAGAGAAGACATGAAAAGAGCAAAGAGAGCAGTTAAGTTGAAAGTCTGTTGGATGGGCTTGGAAGTTATTTGTTACCAAATGAGAAGCAACTTTCATCTGCTTTCACCTGGCACTGCTTCACTGCAGTGGGGAGTGGAGGAGGAGGAGGGCAGGTATCCAGCTGAAGGTGAGGAGTCTCTGCAAATAACTCCAGCTCATATCAGGTGGGAGAAGGCTCCCTCAGGGTGTGCATTTGAACACTTTATCCCTGGGCTGCAGCACTACAAAGACTCACGCTGAGCAGAGGCATTTTCACCATGTCAGTCACTCCTCCTGGCTTACAGGAACAGTAAAGTCAAGTTTAATACCCCCGCAGTGCTCGAGTGCTCACACACGACGCCAGTAGCGGCTGCATGCCTGGCTGCCCAGGATGGTTGGCATGCTGAGCAGCAACAGCACCACTAGAAGCCCCGACCACCATGGCCACTCACCACAGAACAGCCGAGCCGTGGGAAGAGCAGAGTTTCCCCTCGTGCTCAGGTCACTCCAGTGCAAGGCTGAAGGGACAGACAGAGCTGGATGAGGAGATGCAGCAAGATGAGCCTTACACAAGCTGTGGGAGCCATTCCACCCACTGAGCAAGGGCATGGTGCTCTCCATCCCCCATACCAGAGTGGCTTCACAGACCTCCTGGGAGTAAACACACAGCAACTGTGACCTTTTGAAGCTATCCTCCACAGCAATAGCTGTCTCTAATCACACAACCATTAATTGTTTTGTAATAAACACATTCCCTCAGTAGTCAGTAGGAGCTGGACACAACGGCTCCACTGCTCATGAAGATTGCTTTACTCCAGCTGTTCCTGTGGTACTGATCCTAGAGACATGCTTTGTGTGGGGCCCAGGCCCACTTTAAATAGAAGCACTAAAGGGGACAGGACTACTATATCTCATGTTGCTGGTGTCCCAAGGGATGTTAATTCCCTTCCTAACCTGCCTGATTTGTTTGCATTTTGTCTGGAAAGCCAGCTGGTGGCTACTCAAAGTATTTCATGATTACTCCTCAAAGTATTTCAGAGTGTTTGACTCCTCAAAGTGCTTCAAGAGCTGCTGCTCCAGCTGAGTCAGAAATACCCAAAGGGGTTTTCTTAATACCTGACCTGTGGGTTCACACTTCTCAACTCTGCAGAGTAACTTGGAGAGTATGTTCAGTTATGGTACCATCAGGTATGTCACTTCTTACTACAAGCAAACTGCATGCACCATCACATGAATCATAAGTCCATACTGGGTTCCCAGTTGGAAGGAGGTGAGCAGAGAGTCAATGCACACCAGAAAGTGCCATAACCATGGAGTATGACACAGCTTTTGCTTCTGTTCCTGCATAAGGACCTGGAGAAGTAAAAAGCCCTTGGTGGTTGTGCCCAGGCTGGTGTTCTCCTGCTTTGGAGAAGCGCTAAGGTGGGGGTTTCCTTCTGATGAGGTAGGGAGGACACATTAGGAATCATGACCACCTCTAATGACCCTTGAAATGTAAAATGCAACTTTACAGTAAAGAGTCAGGCATCACTTTCCTAGCTACAATTTATTTTGTCAGTGCTGGGTTAACGGTTGGGCCCAATGGTCCTAAAGGTCTCTTCCATCTACGATTCTATGATTCTGGAATGATAACGAGCAAGGCAAAAGACAGGAATGAAAAGAGTGGCAAGCCCACACTGGAAATGGTCCTCACACTAAACCCAGGGAAGTTTGATCTCTGATTTATCAGACAGCATCAGCCTACCGTGCTGCTATAGGACACAGAGCTAGTCAGCATGTTTAGATTTCCTTTTGATGTGGTAAACAGATATCGGATCTGCTGCACAAGGTGTCTGTGTACACATCTGTCACACAGAAACCACAGCTGGCACCTACAATACCTCTACTGAAATTGCACATGGAAGGTATGTCACTGGCAGTTAGGGTCTTACAAATGCAACCTCAGAAAGCCAAGACCTCTGAGAAGCCTTCTTTCTGTTCTCCATCACCATCTAACTAGGTTTCCTGACCATAAGATCACAAATCAGGTCCAGGAGGAAGATCCCTGGAGACAGTCAGACTGCTGCTTCTCCAAGCTGCTCATTAATGGGGCTTTCAAAGTGCTCCTGGTTTCAAACCTAAAGTGAAGGGATTTTTCTGCTCAAGATTTTCCATTTCTTGTTTACCTGTTCATTTTAGTTTGGGAAGGAAACAGTGTTTTCATTTGTGCAATGAATAGAAAACAAATCAGGAGTTCCCCAGGCCAGCAACCCATAAGGAATGGTGTTAGTGCAGCCTCCCAGCTCAGTAAGCATTGGGGCAGCCAAGAGCACTCAAACATACCATGAAACTCTGAACCTCCTGTGTGATACCAGCACCACACCAGACCACTGGCCCTAAAGCAGGAGGGAGGAGTTGTTGCCACACTTCGGGCTTTTAGCCACGGCCAGATCTCAAGATCTCTCAGTTGTTCAGGAGAAGCTTTCCACATTTCCAGACGAAACTCATCTGGCATGCTTTTGTTGGCTTTGTCAGACACTCACTCACTGTAGATCTTGTCCAGAAGTTGGAATAACACTAGGCAGCAGAATTAGACATAAAGGAAAGAACAGGGTGCCATTGAATGATAAATCAAAGCATTCATTCAGTCATGAGGCCAGAAACATTTGCATCAGAGGGAGCTCAGAATAGAAGTGGAGCATCAAAAATTTTGGCCACTGGAGTACCACAAAGATCTAACAACTCCGGTGTTTTCACAGCTGATTTTAACAGCCAGGTCTCTTCGTTGTAACTCTGTAGTCAAAGCACATCACACAGACTCTTTTCCTTCAAGTCCATCATGGGCTTCACCTGGCCCAGTTCCAGGAAAGAAGACCCACCAGATCTGGCATGGCTGCTTTTGGAGTATACTTGGTTGAGGAAGAACAGCGTGAAGCGCTCTACTTATATTAGCGTCATCCTTCACCTTGATTATAACTAAAAATAAAGTGCTGCAATAATCAACTAGATTGACTAAGACAGATGCTGCTTTTAACATGTGTACTGTAATTAACTTACACAAGGCTAGAAAGCTCCATCTCAGCTTCTTCCCACAGTGGAGGAAGTTTGGCTTTCTAATAATAGGAGCTGGTAACACATGTTGAATTATAAAGTAATCAAAGTTGGTTTTGGCAGGAACGATCCAGATTTGTCGTGCTTCCATTTAATCTCCAAGTCTGACAGGCATTCATCTCCCTGTGGAAGGGCTGCTTTTCTCGTAGCTCCTTCTGAATTTCTTTCCTCTGGCATAAGGTAAGGCATAAATTCTTCGCAGTGGGAGGGGAGGATTGCTTTCTCTGACTGTCCTCTTGACAATGCATGTGCTGACTTGCTCTCACATGCCATATGGTTTGCACACACTAGTTAGCGACCACACACACACACATCACAGCTAATCTGGATGTACATTATGTGTGCACACCCACATAAAACCTGGTGCAGCTATAAGTGATGTGCTTCAGTCAGAGTGGCTTCACCCAGAACTGTCACATATGGGATTACACGGCACTGTCTGAGCAGCAGATAAAAGATGCTTCCCCGGTCTCTTCCATCTTCCAGCCTGCACACATGCAAGGTTGTGCTGTGTCCTTTCATTGCCTTTTTCTGCTGCTGACATAGATGCCCATTATTCTGGGACACAGCCTTGACAGTAAATGTTAGTTAGCGCTTTCTAGGTTATTAACTTTCCTCACAAATCATCTCCTAACCCAAATATTCAGATCCTGATCCCAATCAGTCTTAGCACCCTTCCTGGCACCCCAGCTGGCTTGGGATCACCACTGGTATCACCAGTTCCCTCCTGCATACCTGACCTTCTCCCTTCCTCTACGGCTCCTCAGCTGCACTGTCATTTCTTACTTGCTCAGCCCTTGCTTGGCAAGATCACATCATTAGGTAGTGATCTAGCAGGAATGCAGTTCAGGCAGCCAGTGCCTTGCTGGCTTTGGTCTCCTCAGCTCAGCTAACATCCACAGTAAGTAGGTGACAGCAAGGGCTGTGTAATCTAAAGACCCAGAACCCATACTGAACTGTTAATTTGGGTTGCTAGGCCACATCCTGTGCATTTTTGCCAGGTTAAGAAGCCCGTAATGCCCTTACATCTCTGGCTCGCCTGGTCACGATGCTGTCCTTCACCTACCACAGTGCATGGAGAGTATCCTGGTGGTAGTAGAGAAGCTGTCCCTCTTCAGACTAACAATAACTAGCCCTCGTTCTACTTTTACATTTGCTGCTTGCATTTCTCTGTGCTCTTTGATTTGCAGAACAGTTTATCCTAATCCGACTCCTACTCCCACACATAAAACCCACACTCCCACACTAATATTTGTGCCCTGTTTGTGTGTGTGTGCAGACACCTGCTACAAATCCTCATTCTTGAAGGGACACATCCCAGGCAGAAGAGCATGGCAGTGATGGGCCAGAAACACACAGCAAACAGCCCTTGGCTGCAAAGGTGGCACATCCCAAAGCTCCCCCACAACAAGCATCACATACAACGACTTAAACAAGCTTGGGACACTGTGCATACAAAGGAGCACCTGCCCAAGCTGCTGCACCTCCATAGTTTTCTAGCTTTGGGTATGTGCAACTTTGCAGACCTTCTCAGGACAGCCAGCACCTGAAAACCTCACCTCAGAATTCTCAAATGTTAACTGGAAGTGAGCAATGGGGATTTTATTCAGATGCAGTTAAGTAAAGAGAAAATAATAAAATTTCCTGCTTATTATCTCATTAGGCTGCCACAGAAAAAGTTTTTCCCCATGTCCACATTGCATAGCATTGACTTGGCTTCCACAAACACCCTCTGCCTCCTCTGACTTCTGGGAAGGTAGAGAGAGCTCCAGATCCATGAGGCACGCAATGCCCTGGGTGGACGAAGGTACAATGATATTTCCTGACTGCCTGATCCAACGCAGACTCAACAGATTCAGGCTTGAATTTGCTCTGGTGTAAGGCCCAGCCTACCTCTTGCCACTTCCATGTTTATTATTTATTATGTTTGGCTGTTAGGCAGAGGAATGGTCCCTCACAACACGAGCACGGTGCTGAGAGGAGTCAGAGGATTAGCTACAGTAACTCCGTGTAGCTGTCTTTCTGATGTATTGAACAAGGAAAAGCCATAAAGCAGGAAAACATTCCTGTAAAGGGAGAGAAGGACACGCACACAGAAGATGGAGAGGCGGGCTGTAACCATGTTGACTAAACAAGCCCTGCAGAGTTTATTGTCCCTCATGACTTTCATCTCTATCTGTTGAGCTTCCTAATGAGGACATGTGACTTCGCTTTGCTCTCACGTCACTTCAGCTGATGCAAATCAGGTTTGCTCCTGTCTGCTTGGTAAGTTAACAGCAGCAACAGGGAGGTCATGTCCCTGATGTTCTCATTAGAGGCAGCGTCGGTAGCCCTGGGCGATCTGTGTGCCTGCTTCACTGCACTCGGACACATCTAAGGAAGAAGAGTTTAGTGACAGGTCCTGAGCATGTTTAAGCTCTGGGGGATACCATGAGCACCAGGTGCAGGTTTCTCAGCTCGCCCTGAAACTCTGCAGCTCCCTTTGCAGCAGCAGCCTGCATGCTCAGGTAACATCCCAGAGATAGTCAGCTGTGCAGCAGAGGTGCTCTGCATGGTGTTCATCCTACACTTGCCTTTTCTCCATAGGAGAAAGACATCCTGAAAGACGTCAAAGTCAGGCAACCCTCTGTTTCATGATCCAGTCTGCTGCCATGCTTCCCCAGGGCTTTTTTTGCAGCTCTTCTCTTCACTAGATGAGTGCTCTCACTGTGCCGTAACTCACGGCAGCTTTGAAACAAGAAGCAAGTACCTTGTGGGTTGGCGTGGTCAAACAATTGGAGAAAAAGCCAGAAAAAGAAGCAAATGATGTCCTCACAGCACTACTGGTACCAGAGAGGTACCATTTCAGGTCACAGCTGAAACCAAACGCTGCACTTCAAAAACTGATGCTTTGATTCAAGCCAAGTACACTGATAGTTAAAACAAAGTTCTGGTACTTTGCTTGTGGAAGGTAAGGAAATCTTGACAAAGGTCAGGTCGCATGGCATAGAAGTCACATATTACAGAAAATACAACATGCTGGACATTTCTGGCATCCCTTAAGGCACTCCCAGCAGCACTTGCCCCCAGCAGCAGGTTTGCTATATTGCAGTTACATACATGATTTTCCAAGGCTTATCTTTCAGCTGAATCAAAAGTTTGCGTCTAAACAGGTACAGGCTTCTCAGGTAGATATATGTAATACAAATGTAACTCTCTCAGCTCTCTTCCAATGCAGAAGGGAGAATGACATCTCAGTTTCCTCAGGCTTGTGCTCTGGATCAAGGGTTAACTAAAACCAAGCTCGAGCCCTTCCAAAGGAAACTTAGATATATAAATTGAAAAGATGAAATGGGAAACATGTAGCAGAGGCTCTGGCTGCTCTGACTTCTGCAGGCTTGCAAGCAGTTCCAGGTAGGAAACAGTGCTCTGAACATCTCAGTGGTTTCCAGAAGAGAACACAGACTTGCAGATACAATACACACACAGTGAATGCCTGTGCAAATGGAAAATTCAAGATCTATCCATCCACTCCAGCGCTTTATTGCAAGGCACTGCTTTTCCTCTCCGGCTTCTCACTGCTACTTAGCTAGTGTAGCAGGAGAGAAGAGTTTAAGCAGCCGACAAGGAAAATGCTGCAGTTGGAGCATTTTGTACTCAGTGAGAGATCCTCCTTCTCCTTCAGTGATAAAGAGGAACAGGGGAAATCCACTCTGTCCAGACTGGACCAGACTGGTTTGGGGATGAGCAGAGCTAAGAACAGCCCTGTCTGCCAAGCTGCGAAGGAACCTCACTGCCAGAGAACAGAGTCCTGAACAAGCAGCAACAGGTCACAGCTCATGGGTTGCAGCAGACTGAGGGAAGAGGCGCAAGAGAGCAGAGAGTTGGTGATGTTTTGGGGGACTGAACCACCAGAGGTTATAAAGACCCTGTTGGGAACTGAGACTCAGGACAAAGATAGGTTGGACTCCACAGAGTGCCATGTTCCCAGAAGCTGGGACCTTTCCTTGGAGGGAAGGTTAGGTGCAGCCCTCAAGGCTGATGTAGGGCAAGGTACTTGTCAGCATGGAGAAATGCCAAACTTCTTGGCCAGTAGAAAAGCCAAACCTTACTGCTGCTATGGGATCTCCAACCCAGAGAGAACAAGAGCAGAGGACAACCATACGAGTATTCTCTGCCACCTTCTCACCCAGGTACAACCACGAACGCTGAATACTGGTTTTCAGCAGAATTACCCGTTATGGCAAGATAACAGTACACAACAGCTGTAAACGAAACAAAATTTGTCTGGCTGGTTTTTGGGGGGTTTTTATGTTCTCAAAATGTAGTCAAAGCCACTTTCAACTAGTTTCACTGAAAAAAACCCTCTAGCAAACCTGCAAGTTTCACACAAAACACAAGCCATAAAGCATCAAAGGTTCTGTTAGAGGGCTGGTGAACTTTAGCAATCCCTTTGATGAAAATGGTCTGAGTTTCAAGTGTGTAATGAAACCCCAAATCATTCAAGTTTCACATGGTTGCAAATATTTCTCACAGTTCTGATCAAAGGTGTATTCAGCAGGGAAGAAGCTTTGATTTTGCAGTACAGGGGACGTGCTGAAATTTTCAAAGCCAGGCCCTGGGATTTAGATGTGCAGCTCTTCTCAGAAGCAATACAGCTAAACTTAGCAACGCTTAGGGGGAAGTAATGTGAAGATGGTATATTTGGATTACTCCTGTTACCCCTAATTGCCTTCCCAGGGGTAAATTTTAATTCCCCCTCCCGCCCCACCATATTCAGGAGGTTACGTGTCCCTGCAGCAAGTTTGCTGCCCTCTCTACATATCCATTTCCAATACTCTTCCCTGACTTCACTCTGCCGGCTGCTGACGTTGCTGCTCTCTCTGTAGCACAGCACTTCAGAGAAAAAGCTCATGTGTTTGGAGGATGCAGCATTAATGCTGCAGGGCTGGTTGCTGACCCACATTCCAGCAGACAGATGCAAAAGTCACACAGTCCAGCTGGGGAGGTTTCCCTGCTGCCTATACTGGGCTCCTTCCACCACTCTAGGTCTCTCTGGTCAGCATCACCTTGGGTGGAACAGGAAAGCAGCTGCATCTTGCACTGCACTCAGTGATGAAACCCAAATCCCCCCGGAGCCAGAGGCATATGTAAATGTCTGGTTTTAATACCACTGCCTTGCTGTGAAGTCTTCATTTGTGACAAAGATTTCCATAGCAACAGACCGATCTCTCTAGCAGGACTGTGGTCCCCTTGGAAGAGCAGGTGGAAGAAGGGAATAGAGAAAAGCAAAATGTCACACAAAATGGTATAAAGAAGCAGACACGAGTATTTACACAACCAGAGTAGCAGGCTTCAGCAGGTCACAGCTCCCAAAGAAAGGGGATTCACTAGGAAATCTGTGCAGAGGGTGCTGTGAATGCGTTAGGCTGGAGAGACAGACTCTGCACAAATGACACCTCCCCACCTTGATTTTCCCATGCACAGCGCAGGGATCCTGACACTGCTCTCCTCTGCTGTGACAACTTGCCTATCCAAAGGGGTGTGTTATAGGTACCTCAGAGGCAGAGGAGCACTTTTGGGTGCTTCAACCCTCCAGCTAAAGGTGTGTAGAGCAGAGGACAGATTACACACCACGCGTCAGCAGGTGTGAGTGCTTATCGCAGCCCTGCCAGATATTTGTTCTATCCCCAGATCACCTCACTAGCCTATTTCTGTCCTCCAAAGGCAGCAGCTAGTAACACTGACCTACCAGACTGTTCCATAATTAGCCACAGACTAATCGATGTTTAGATACTCCCTCTAAATCCTTAGTTACTTGGCACTGCAGAAATGCAAAGCTTTGTCACACTGATAGATACAACTCTGTTACACCAAAGGTACATTGCAGATGCTGGTTTTCCTAAGAACAACCCATCTTGCAGGCAGCCTGGCATGATACTACAATTCATTCCCACATCCAGTTTCCAATCAGTACAAATAATACGCTCACGGCTCTGGCATTATAGAGCCAGCAACTGCTGCCTAAGAGGCAGGAACAACATTTGGTCAAAAAAGGCTGGGGCAGCCAGGAACTTTTTTAGGCAACAGCAAGTTTTTCTTTCTAATGTGTTTTTGCTTCTCAATAATTCTGTTATTTTCACTGAGATATTACAGTAAGTGGCTTGGTAGCACCTTGTGATTCTGACAAATGAATCACATCACGACAATTTAATCACAAAGGTAGCACCTTTGGCTGGCATATTTCACTTTAATGTGTCTAGAGGCATTTATGCAAAAAGCCCTGCAAAGGCAAAGCAGATTATTTTTTTCTTCCAGTTTGTGTAAATCCCTATTTAGTTGGTTTTTGTTGTCCAAATAAGAGGCTACTGTTATAACAGGGTCAAAGTCCAGAAGTTTCAAGGGGGAGAATAAGATACAGCATCACAGAAAACTTTAGTATCTTTATCTTTAGTATTAACTGACTTAACGCTTCATCCAGCAACACCAAAACCTATTGTTCCCAAAATTCAAGCCTAATAAAGGTCTTAGTGCTTTCTAAGATATTGAGGAATATATTGATGATCTTTTTGCACAAATTTCTCTGAAGTCCTGAATGTTTTCATTGCTGAAGGCACCATCATTATAAGAATTTTAACCTTTTCTTCTACTAAAGCCAGTGAAGGATGCCACCAAAAGACACGATCAGATCTTAAGTTTTCAGATAACTGTGTGCATTCGTGTATTTGTTAACAATTCCTATGTACTTTCAGTGTTGTTGTAGCTTCTACTTGCCAGAACCTGCTGGTCATGTTTCCTGTCCTATAACTCTCAAAGCACGAAATTGAATTTATAAGTGCCAGAAGGAAAAAACCAAAACCAACAAACCACCACAAAACCCAAAGAAATCCCAAACCCTTAAGTGCAGGAAACACTTCCTTATCATCCCCTTGCAAAGCTTAAACATACTTACTAGCCAGCTGAAAACATGCTAGATTCCCCATCTCAAGCCAACATCTTGAGCAAAAAAACCATCTCCCTCCTCACACCAATAAACCCACTAGAATTTAGGAGCCAACCTTTTATTCCTCACAAGGCTAAGCAATCAACTTCCTGCCTGATTTGCTGAATTTGGTATTTTCTCCCCCTTCATGCAAATAAGCAGTTAATTATTTACAAGCCTGTTTGTAATGCTCTAGTTTACATGCTGGAATTTACATGATTTATTAAACAAAATAGCATTTAAAAAGAAATCCTGTCACAGATATGTCATCCTTAAAGGAGACTGAACATTTTTCCTTAAGAAGTAAGGAAATTAAGGAATTGCTGAAGATGCTTTCTTTTGTTTGCAGCCATTTACTCGCTTAAATAAATCATCTCCCTCCTCCCTTTCATTCACAGGTTTTGTGATGAAATCTCCTGAGTTGCCTAACCTTTGCATGTTGGTGTTGGAGCAGGAACAGCTTTGTGAAGATTATGCATTAATCATGAATTCCTAGAGGACTACCTTAAAAATCTGGGAAGGTCAGCTGGTAACTCTGTGTTGATTAGTGGCACAGAGAGCACAACAGTGAGAAATTAAAAGGGTATTTAACCCTTGCTAGGTGATTTATTGATTTATTTTTTAACCCAAACCTTTTTTTATTTTTCTGCTGTGACAGACAGAAAAAAAGGTCAGGTGTCAGAGGTCTGACAAAATATTTGATGGTGATTGTAGTGGATTGTTCAAATAGAAAGACTTAGAAATGTAGAAAAAAAGATATTCCATTTTTTTATTTCAATTTTTTCTTGAAACAATCTCCCATACAGAAAGAAACTGCTGCTGCATGTTCCTGAACATTACTCATTACAGAAACAGACTGTGATGCAGTAGAGCCTGACTAATTTCATGTTGGGATATACTCCTTACTTCTTGGAGCTGGACCTTCTCTAAATTCAGAGTCAGAGTCTACAGCCTCCAAATGCAATTAGCTGAGCAGTGAATCCCTTAAGTGGAAATAAAGCCCTAATGTATTTAAGGCTGAGTCAAAATGGGTGAAATCAAACTTCAAATAATAAACACATCAATCATTTTTCCTACCTTGGATTACACCTGTATCAATCATGATCTTTGCAACAACCACAAAAGCATTGCTCCTACGCTTTTCACAGTTTTAAGTATGTGTCCTTCCTCTTGCCATGGGTGACCTGCAATCTCTAACTCATCTTTTATCAGATGAAATGCCTTCTAATTTCCTTTTTCGACAAGCAGATATGATCCATAACTGCTAAAAGAGTAGGTTCATTGGTTATTGCAGGAAATTATGGAACTTTATAAAAGCTACTCTATAAACCCCATAAATAACAGGAATTTGCCTGAAAGTAAAAGCTAGATATATTAAAATGGGAAAAAAAAGTTCACATTTGGGCAGTGGCAGTACTTAAATCACTGAGTCGGGTTAGTGAGAGATGGATATGGAGTCTTTTGAACTGAGGTCCGGTGTCCTTTTCAAACACCCAGTTCTCCTGCCAGTCACTGGCTTTGATGTAGAAATCCTGGTGTGAACTTTGCTTGCCTGGGTTATCAGGAAGATCAGGCTAGATAATCGTAACGGTCTTAAAATCTGGCCGTAAAATTCCTGTCAAGCTAAAGCAGTGAATCCAAATATGAAGTTTTAAACACTGACACTGTGTCTCTCTTCCTTTGCAGAGCTGATCTGTGGAAACACTTGCCGGCAGCTGCATCGGCACGGCAACTCACACCACAGTAAGTGACTGTGGAAAACACTCTGAGCAAGACTATTGTAAAGTATTGCCTTGCATCATATTAGGGACATAATCAATGAAGTGGATTATTTTCTTTCTCTCTTTCCAACTGTTGACAGCAGATCGCTTGGTGCCTGGCTCCCCTCTGATTTTGGGCAGGCTGGAATTACTCTAACTAATGGAGTGACTCTAGGCTTTTGTGCATGTGAATAAAGTGAGACTCCAGCCTCAGGGGATGCAAAAAATGAGCCATGTTTTCCTCTAGTCTCACAATATAGGAGAAAAATGTGTGCATAATCACAGATAAGGACATCCATCGAATGTGAGATTTGAGCACTCCCCAGATTGATGAGGTAACGCTGTGACTAAACCTACTGTTAGCTGTCTGTTGAACCCAGTTAGTGATGGGCCCAAGAGCTCCTGCAGTATTGGAGGACAAAGGGACACAGTGCAATAGATATGACGTGGGAAAGACAAACCTTCCTGAGCAAAGGCATGAGTCCCTTCTGGATTGCAGCATATATTAGAGTACTGCCACCTTCTTCTGTTCCCTATTTAATGAATAGTCTCTGAACAAAGGAAAAGGATGAGCAAATCATTATTGGGTGAGGTAGAAAAAATATCTCAAGATAGAGTCATCTTCTTCCCCAGTCTATGAGGCTAGAGTAGCACTTTTTGGTTAATAGGATAACAATGGCAGTATGAACTTCCCCTCTGACTGCCTCTGTGTGCCTGAGCTGTTATCTAAATGCGCCATCTCCTTGATAAAATGGGAATCTGGTATCTTGGGCCCAATTAGTTCTTTACCTGGACATTAGGAATGTCAGGCAGATATTGATAGCTTCTATAATGTAGGAGAAACTAAGAGCACCACTATATGCTGGTAACTTTGTTACATGGCTGCTGAGCAGCCAGAAAATGACCTGTGGCTGTGGTCAGCAAACACTCTGGAGAGTCGGGAGCTTTTCAACCAATCCCACTGGGCATAGGATAAGATTTTTAAGGTCTTAATTCAGACAAATGTATCCTGCAATATTTTTTAGTATGACCTGTGGGCCCTGAGCAATGCTTAGGAGGTGCTCTGCAGGTTCAAATCCTTGCAGAGCCAGGCTAGAATTGAGCAGAGATGGAAAAGCTGAGAACTTCCTATCTCGGTTCTAGTTCTCTGAGCCCAGTCACTGCTAATGATTTGCTCATTTTCTGAATATGTGGTTTGCATTATTAAGATGGTAGCATCCTTCATTTGAATCCATTTATCTGCTTCCTTGATCGGTAGTCTCAAAGGATCTATCTAGACAGGATTTATATGGGTTTCTCTTGTCAGACCCTGCTTGCAGCATCCTGGAAAGAAATTCTCTGAAAGGTGAGGATAAAAGTGCCACCTCACACAAACAGCCTTGAGAGACCAGCAGAGTTCCCAGCACATGTGGTGCCAGGTAGGTGTCTTTATGACAACTATGTTGTTCTGCAATGCATTCACAAAACAAGGCTGTCCTCCTACTTTGCACAGCTGACTGAAGCAGCTCCTACTTCAGAGAGAGAGAAAATGTAGAAGTTGCTATGGGCTCCAGCTTCTAGCTCTGTCTTTGGAGCTGAATTCCCCGTTGCCCATGCAATCTTGGCTTGATTTTACACAGGGTGTCCTGAATCTCCCTCTCACCTTCTTCAAACATGGGATTAGGCAAAGCATTCAGGAACAAACACCAAAAAGCCTCCACTTAGCCATTGAATGAACAAACACAGGCCTTCAGGTGAAATCAATTCCTGTTAGTATTCTTTGCAATGCTGTTTTTAGCAATTCTACTTAACTCTGCCTTAAATGCCACTTGTATGTCATACCTTGCAGAAACTTCAACATATTCATCTCCAATTAAATCAATGGTTTGGGGCAAGTTCACCTGTCAGAGCAGACTTGAGATATCCAATGTGCAGCTGGTAAGTACAGAGAGGTCTGAAAATGTAGCTGGAGCTGTAGGAGATTGTGTTATGCTGCATGTGCACATAGCATTGCTGAGCTCTGGCACAAAATGGGTGTTTGACTTTGTTCATTAAGGAGCTAATTTCTGTAGAAGCAGCCAGAGGTCCTGTCTAGCAAGAGCTTAGATGTGAATAAAAGAATCTATTCAGTGACAAATGTGTATGCAGGATGTGGCCAGCAACCTCCTGGTACTGTTTTGAACAGTGGATGAAAGCCAAAGAAGGAAAAGAGCTATTAAAGTGCAAGATAAAATATAGCAAAGAATACATAACAGTTCAGGACTTCTTTCTTGAGGAGATCTCACCATGAATAGTGCAGGGGTGAATGGCATTTGATGCATTGGTAAGGAATAGTGACGAAATGATGCATGCTGGCTACGTCCCTGCAAAGTTCATACAGAGACAACCCAAACCCTTTCTTTCACTGCTGGCATCACCACAACCAAATGTATATAGTATAAATACCCTTCATTACATATAGTCTGAATGTACATACCAATTTTGTCACCAACATACAAAATGACAAGAATAAAACTTTCTTTAGAGTGTCAGTACTCAAAATACTAAATCCTACTGAAAAACATGCCAGGGTTTTAGGTAAGATCTGAACATCTTCCTACAAATCAAGGTACTCAAATAACTCTCAGAAAGGTTAAAGTCTCAAAGGAGCTTTGAAAGTTTGACCCTATGCCTGAGGGGTTGCATCAGTGCTAAATGCAGAAAAAACACCTCATGCTGAAGTGCTAATATCTTTGTCTTCAAAAGGAAGATCCCTGTGCTGGAAGTGCATTGATCAAAGTCTGTAACATCTAGGGGCAACACAGGCAGGAGTACTATGGTTAATGCTCCCATGGAACAAACAGTCTCCTTCTTTCCTAGTTGAGAAGTATGTTTAGACATGCTAAAAGCTGCAGTTTTTCCTCAGATGACAACAGCCTGACCACATATACTTTAACGTTTGCACAGAGTGTGCCAACACAAAGCAATCGCAGGTTGGAGTACTGGGATAAATTAATCACTCATGTGATTCTGATCCCATATTCACTTCTTGTTACTAAGTTCCCAGCTGAGTGTGGACACTCAACACATCAGGCAGCAGCAATCCCAGAGCCCTGGGCTGGACCATTTGTGTTCCTCTGGTTTTTCAAAATGAATGTAGCAAAAAGTACCAGAAGTTCCTAACAGCTGAGGCTGCATTTTGTTAGAGCACAAAAATAGTAAACTAGAACAAGATTAGCAAGATTAACTACCATCTAAATAACAAATCTTCCTTTTAGATTAGAGTTGTTTTTCTGGATTGAAACAAGGTCCTGTGGGTCTTTCTCTGATTGTCACCTCTGCTTCTGGACTGTGACTCGTTCCTAGCTGCAGGCTAGGAGCCTCCCCAAGTATCTCTCAGCCATGCTGATGGTTCTTCACCTTCTTCACCTCTCTTCTTGTTCTCAGCACGTCCCAAGCCAACATTGTATCAGAGAAAGAGCAATCTCCTCTCCAGTTGTTGGTAGTGAGGACAATGCAGTCAAAAGCCTTTGTCTTCATGTCTGGCTACACCACTACTTTGACAGGAGCTCTTTGTCCAGGGACTGTGAACAAACAATTTTATCTTTTGTCCACTGCAAATACACAAGGACCTTCTTCTTACTGGGACCTTCTCAGATTTTGCAGAGGTGACAGCTGGATAGCGTTCCCAACTGAGACATTGGGAATGCCATTATTTGAGTTAGCTGAGATGAACAACAATGTTTACCCAGAGACAGGCTGGGCAGTTACTGGGGACCATTTTGGGCGCAGGTGACCTTTCCCAGTGAGGCTTGTTGGTGGGAAAACAGAAATACAGAGAGAAAAAAAGTTGCCCATCTTGGTCCTTAGAGCAAGAAAGCAGATGCTGCTTGAAGAGGGGCTTATGGGGATAAATGAAATATCTGATGAGAAAGCTGCTTTCCCTCCTCCACTGAACAAACTGGGAAACACAGCAGGTGGAAAACAGAGTGCACTAGTTGCATAAAGAGCTCTGTCTGCATTCAAGATAGCAGAGTTTTAGACAACGNCAGGTGGAAAACAGAGTGCACTAGCTGCAGATAGCAGAGTTTTAGACAACATGTTTTTATGTCCTTTATTCACATGCCCCTGATGCTGTAATGGGTTATATTTATCAAGCTCCTTTGACAGTCTCCTCTGAACTTCGACTGTCAATTCATCTCCTTTCACTTGCTTTGAGTTGCCTCCATTTTTAAAAAGCAGTCTTCTAGAGGAATGTGTTCTTCAGAAATTTGTCACTTCTTTCCATTTGCACACACGCCCCTCTGAAGGCGAGTGGTAAAGTGTGGCTCTGCTCTGTCGCTATATCTTTAATCTATGTGAGGCTTCAGGGTATAAAACAATCCATGGTGGGTGAACCTCAGCTTGCTGTGTCTTATGCTTGTCTCTGCTAGGCCCCTTACGGCACATATGGGGCAAGAGTGGTGCAGTGGTTTTCATGGGCTTGGGGAGACTTTCAGGGGAGTGTACTTTCTGTGCTTAGGTGTGCTGGTGTGGCACATGAGGCGCACTGGGAATCGGGCAGCCCAGAGCAGGGAATGTCTCTTTTCCTAGTTGCAGAACAGATATGTGCTCACAGATTCAGGATGGGACAAGTAAGGAATGAACCGTGGGCTTCCAACACCTCTGTGAAGCTACACAGAACCGGTTGCAGCCTATAAGGGCTTGCTAGATTAGATGCAGTCTAAAAATACCTGCGCTGTTGATGTGGCCTGAATCAATACTGTTGTGAAGTTGCAACACGTCACCCAACCTACCAAGTCCTTTCAGATCCATGGTGACTTGGCATTGTACCACCTCTGGCAGTACTGCTTTCTTGACACAGTTTTGCTCCATAAGCATCTTCTTATCCCTACATCCTACCCTCTGAGCCCTTCGTACTCCAACATCACTTGCATGGCGATTAAGAATGGGCTGAGAAGCACAGGGATTTTTTTGATCAAGTATGTATGGAAAGTCTCTGATACATTTGTTATGTTCTTACATACCTGCCTTCAGCAGAATCCCAGCTCAACAGACCCAGTTTCCCTCTGTATTTTAAAAAAGTTCAGTGAGATCAGCATGTTTTCTAGTAAATAAAGAAGTACAAATTGCTTAGTGAGGATTAGACCTAAGAATTTTAATCTTTCTAGTCTGCTTCTTGGGCCTGTGATAGATACAGCTCTGTCCCACTCAGTGGCTCCTTTGCTGACTTTCTCACCACGCTCTTGGATATTGTAGGGAAGTATTCTTTGGAGGCAGATCTGAGCTCTCTGCATCAGCACTGATGCAGCTGACAAGTCCAAGAAGCCCTGAGCACCTCACAAGCTGGGTCCAAAGCTAAAAGCCCAAAGGGTATTCAGAGTGACAAATGAAAATATTATGGAATAGGAGCTGAAAGTTATTTCCTCCTTTTCTGACCTACTGTTAGTACAGTTTTAGGGGAAATGGCAAACTCCACTGCTTTGATCTTTGCTTGTAACAAGCTCTCCGGCACCCCTGCAAGGAATTTTATTTTATCTCGATGGGTTTTAGAATTTAATTTCCAGTAGTTCAGAATCTGTGACCCTTCAGCACACCTGAGCTCACAGAGCACAAAAGCATTTGCTGCTTCTGCTCAGCACACAGAGAGATACTTGGCTGACTTTCGCTTGTAAGTTTTAGACCTGGATATCTGAGGCATAAAGAAAATAAAGTACTCATGAATATTCTTTTGAACCA
>WEIS01029109.1:0-16972 GCA_013389965.1 Todus mexicanus | reverse complement strand
TCTGGGATGCATCTTATCAGATCTCATGGAGTTATTATGTGTGTTCAGGTTCCTCAGGTAGTCATGAACAAGATCTTCTCTTACAATGGGGAGGACTTTGCTCCCCTGGCCCTTGTCTTGCATTTCATCCACACATAATATTTCAATAATCGTGAATTATTCACTAAAGATGGCTTCCTGTGTATAAAACATAGTTTTGATCACGGACACCCAAAGCCCTAACCAGCAGCTCAGGATGGAGTCTTTCATATCTTAAGTGACAGCCATAATTCAGGCTACTCTTGCACATTGGGAATAATTTCTGTATTTTTTGTGTGTTTCTGATACCATTTTAGTGAAATCCCTTTTTTAAACATTTAAGACAATTACCTGTATTTACAAAATAAATCATAAGCATATGACTTAAGTAAATTTTATAAAGTTACTGTCTTCCAGGAATTCTGTCACAAACAAGAAAATGGAGAGTTCTGATCTGCTTTATGCCCATCTGAAAACCTTACAAAATCTCCTTTAAAGTACCTATTAAGAAATTTTCCACATAAGGCCCAGGAGGAGTTCCCAAATACTGGAAACAGTTGTTTCATCCTCTTCTGCCTTTAGAAGGAAAGGGGTCTAATCTGTGTTAAATGCGTGACTAGGTGCCTTCTCTCAGTCTTGTGGTAAAGCTCCCTTACCAGTTCAAGCTGCAAAAGACCCAAGGGACCACAACATTCGGAGCCTAGCAGTGAACTGGGACACTACTTACACATAAGCAGTGCAATTGCTGCTATGAAGCAGGAACACCTGAGCCAGTTCATACTCTAATCTGGACAGCCGTTATCAAGGTCTGAGCTGTCAAGGTCAAACTTGGATGTAAATTCTTAAGACTTGATAACTGTAGTTAGATTTCCTATGATGAAGTCATAAGAAATGTTATCACTACAACATATGAAACTCCCATTGTGGATTCAGTTTTAATTAGCTAACAATCTCCCTGGGCTGACACCTAGAGCACAGAGCACTAAATTATTATTTATTTTTAAATTTCATTATTGTGCATTCTGAGGTTCTTTTCCTTTCACCTCCCAACTACGTATTCATTCCCTATTTAATGGAAGCTGTGGAACACCATTTAACTTTAAGGGTTAAAATGTAACAAACTCACCTTTTGTTTATTAAACCAAGATATTCATCAAAGGTGGGGGTGAAAAAAAGCAAAAAGTAGTGCTTTAAAATTTCACTTGACAATACTGTCACAGTAATGTGTGGTCCGCTATTAAGAAAAATATTGAGAAATCCTGAGTTCATGTAAACCAATGCCTACCTTCATTGTGATGCATGATTTCTATTCTTTACATCTTCTTTATGAAGAAAGTGATTTCTGTAACAGATCTTTGCCACAATGTAACAAGTCGTTTGAGACATAGGAGAGAAAACCATAAGCAAATCTCCAATAAAGGAATGCAAATTTAGAGCAAAATTCCTCTTGGTGCATGCTTTTTAGAAGAAAAGTTGCATTTAAGAAATTACAAGGAAGCTAGACCTGTTGAAAGTTATCCCTTACCCTAATGCAAGATGTAATGCTTCTATGTAATATACGTGAACTTTAAAAGCTGAAAGCAAGTGCTAAATATTGTACACAATTTCTATATACAGCAGGTAGTGAAGCAAGGTAAAAACTGACACAGTTACCCTCATTAAAGAGATGCACAATAGAGAACTGTTATGCAGTGTTAGCATACTGAAGGTCTATGCATCAGGGATGTTGCAGCTATTAACAGCTTAAATGTTCACTGTTTTGTTAATTAGCATATACAGCTTTAAGCCTTAAATGTGTTTTAGAGAATCTTTTCTAACAGTATGTGGTGGTTTGAGAGTTAACGGGAAGGGGTAGCAGCACTAAGGACCTTGGGGGGTCAGGTGATCCAGGTATTCCCTTCCCTTTCCTGCCTTCCCCTATATAAGGGAGGACAGGAAACTGGGTTGTCCCCTTTTCCCTTTCTGCTCGCGTGTCTTGCTGCTTGTTCCAGGGGTGGCTGGGCCTGCTTCCACGTGGTGTGGGGAAATCCGTCGCCATCCGAGATCGGGTTTTGTATACATCTATATATCTGTATATCCCTTTTCCCCTTAATATCTTTTGTTATTTGTTAAAATTACATGCTTAATTTTCCAATTCCGAGCAAGCCCCTCTTTGTTTACCTGTTGCTCCCTCTGCCTATCTTTTCCCTGAGGGGAGCGAGGGAGGGGGAGAGAGGGGAAAAATCAATCTGTCCCGTGGGGTTTTGCCCTGGAATCCTAAACGTAGACACAGTAACACAATCATTATTCTCTAGTGGGGATGGGAAGGGATGATGAAGCTTCAACTGTTTAATCATAATCAATGTGGCTGAATACCACTGGACAAAAGCTGTTTTTTAAATTTATCTATATGGTTAGTTAAAATGGAAGCTTACTACAATCTCTCTCTAAAAAGCTGAATCACATTTTTTTAGCTTGCTCTATCTGGAAGTCTCTCTTTGCAATTTGTGTTTTGGCCTTTATATGCTTGTCCTCTAAGGTTACCTATAGGACAGAAATAATGATCTTACATCTTCTGATAAAAAACTTGGTATTTAAATTCAGTAGTTCAACTTGATACACTACATCTTTCAGTTTTCTATTACTGTGAGGGGAAAAATAAATCAAGAGGACAATACAATGNTATTGGGTTTTCTTTGTTTCAGTACAATTATGTTTACTAAACAGTGATAAAATAGTAAAATTTTATTTTGAAAACAGACATTACAGAAGATACACAACTTCTGACTTATCAGAGTAACAGAATTAGTTGACCCAAGAATGCTTTCAAATGGAGTGCAAAAGGCAGCAAAAATGCATTCACCTAAGAAAAAATTTTGTGAATAAATAATCAAATACTAGTGTGTACTACATTTTTAATCTTAAAAAATGCTTCTGCCTGGTTAACATGCTACTCAGTGAAATCTTTAAAATATATGATTTAATGATAATGTTGGTCTATATAGAAAAATACTGTTATTCATTTGTACACGAATATATGAGCACATACATAAAATGAGCCTGTAAGGAAAAACTATCCACCTCTTCAGATGTTATAAATCACAATTACTAATCATATTCTTAATGTTTTATTAAAAGTATTTGCAACATAATTATAACATCTTTAAAAAAATACAGTATTCATTATTTCTTATCAGCACTTTTTAGAAATTCCTTATAGCTCAGATTCTTCTCACCTGTTAACCCAGTTTTCAGGCTAACAGGTAATGGGATAAGTCCCTGTCAAGCAAAGATTTTCTTTTGCAAAGCCAATGGGCTTTATGGAGTGGATAGAACTGAATATGTAAAAAAGATACATAAGAGATTCAGCATTTTCCTTACAGTTTATGCTTTACAACACAAGGAGTAGAATGCATATTAAAACTCTGTGGATCTGAATATCTGATGGTCCATGTCCTCACTTAACACAGGTTAACATTCCTGATTTGAGTAAACAGCCATGAAAGTAGTTCAAAGGTACCTAACAAACAATCCATCAAGAACTGGAAGAGCATTTGGTTCGATTTCATTGTTGATCTTCTGAGTAGAAACAGATAGTGCTGAAGAAGCACCAAGCTCTCTTGCATCATGACCAAGATGTGCAAGGATTCCCATAGGATTGCTGAGCTGCAGCTTTCCCTTCCAGACAAGGAAGGCTTTTCCTTTCTGACTTAATAAAATAATTCAGCTAGAACTTCATGACTAGAAACAGCTTTCAAGTCTGTACACAGAACTTTCTCAGACAGTAAGCATCTAGTCTAAGGTTTGTGTCTTAACTCTACAGCTTGGATTTACTACAGAAATGCAGAAAGAGACATTTTATTGAACAGGAAAGCAAGGACTCTATAAGAAATTGTTTATTCACCATTCCTGTCAGGACAAGAAGAATTCATGATATCTACGGAAATATTTCATAACAGGGGATACTAACTTAGGTGTTCTAGAAAAAGTTCAGGTAATGGTAATATTTTACGAGAACATGAAAATACTATCTAGTCTTTAAAAAGCAAAACTACTAAACAAAACAGCTCCAAAAATTAAGTTTCTTCTTGCACCTGTTGATTACTAGACTATATCAATGGTTTACTTTTATTCTTTCTAGCAGATTAGAAACACTGCTTGCATATTTAGACTTATGAAAACAAACAAGTATTTGCATGTTGAATAACCCTTTGGAAAACAGACAAACTAAACATAGCACAATGATAGAAAATTAAATACTATGTAATGAAACAAACAAAAAATCATATGCATACCCTTCAAAGAGACATATTCTTTGACCCAGTGCTTCAGAATAAAGCCTTGAAATTTCTGCACAAGAACGCTGCATGAAGCGTGTCAATCTCAGACACTCCTCCTCCAAATACCTAACAGAGAGAGAACTACCATACACCAAAAGAAAAGGCTCAAAGAAACCTACATAGGGATGAGAGTGCAATTGCAGCTCATTGATACAACTATGTATCACTTTATATTAAGTTCCAGGTTACTTGCAAAATGTGCAGTTTTCTAAAATGAAAAACAAAATTATCTCAAGCTGCAATATTTATTGCTCTTAAAAGACAGTTAAAAGTGATGGTAATTTCTTTACCTGTGCTGTCAGTTATAGAATGTGTCTTTATTTTGGGGAGTAACTTGTTGCTCAGACATTCTTACAGAAAGCTCTTTATCGGTATTCAGCCAATAGGGTTTTCTAAACCATCGCAAGCTTCATCAAACTAGAATTGCTTACAAAAACAAGTTGTACCAAGCAGCATAGGCTAAATTGAACTAGGATATTATTTGATGGGTGGACTGTTCAGTGGATAAGGAATTGGCTGGATGGTCGCATCCAGAGGGTAGTGGTCAACGGCTAAAAGTCCAGATGGAGATTAGTGACAAGTGGTGTCCCTCAGGGCTCCATACTGGGATCTGTACTGTTTAATATTTTTATCAATGATATAAACAGCGTGATCGAGTGCATCATTAGTAAGTTTGCAGATGACACCAAGCTTAGTGTTGCTGTTGATATGTCAGACGGACAGAATATCATCCAGAAGGACTTGGACAAGCTGGAGAGGTGGGCCCAGGTGAACCTCATGAGGTTCAACAAGACCAAGTGCAGGGTCCTGCACCTGGGTTGGAACAATGCCCACTATCAATACAGGCTGGGGGATGAGGTGATAGAGAGTAGCCCTGCGTAAAAGGAATTGGGGGTGCTGATGGACGAGAAGCTGGACATGAACAGATAGTGTGTGCTTGCAGCCCAGAAGGCCAATCACATCCTGGGCTGTTGGGGTTTTTTTGCCAAAAGATGATTTGGATTCAAAGTGCCCAATCCTGACATTAGTGATATAATGTAAATTAAGGGCAAATTTTGCTTCTCAGTTCAGCAACTTGGGATTGGGTTCCATGTTTCCATCTGTACCTTACAGGCTTAGTAATTTTGCAAGAAGATTACTTGTATTTCTTGGAACCTAATAAGCTGCCCCATACTGATTTAGAAATGAAGGAAAATAGTTGTGAGCTTTGCCCACTCAAAGACAGAATATTTTGTTTGAATTACCAACTTAGGGTTTTGTCCTGGTTTGGGTTAGAACAGAACAATTCTGTTCAGTGATTTTCACTTTTCAGCTAAGTCTCTTCTAACTAACTGTACTTTCTGAAAGTTAGCAGCATGCTTTTGCCTGCTTCTAGCAGTGATAACGCTCCATGTTTAGAGTTAGTACCAAGGATTGGTATGCAAACCAAGGTCACTGCTAGATCTTGTACACAACACCAGGGGGTGCAGAAAAGTAAGGGCTGCACCTGCAGGGAGGAGCAGATAGGACAGCTGACCCTAAATTGGTCAACGAGGTATTCCATCCCATATACATCATATTCAGTATAAAGCTGAGGGGTCACGAGGGTCTCGTCCCTTTTGCGCTTTTTCTTCTGTCTCTCTCGAATTGGACTGCTCTTACAGCTCCAGGACTCTTCCTCGCTCGGTTTGGCTTTGGCAGTTTCAGCTTTGGCCTGAAGACTCTGGCCCCAGTCTCAGCCTCCGGCTTCAGCCTTGACTGGGCCCCGGGTTTTAGCCTGTGGCCTGCCGCCGGTGGTACCAGTCTCAGCTGCATCCCTGAATCCAGCTCCCAGTTCCCGTCTTCCGCTGGGCCCTGCCTGGGACTGCTCCACAGCATCAGTGGTGACGGTGGCGTATTTACCATCAGGGGGGTTGGTTTTGATACTGGTTTTGTACATATTTGTATATATTTTCTTTTATCATTATTATTGTTATTATTATTTTCATTTTTTAGTAAAGCTGTTCTAGTTTCCTTTTCTAATTGATAAGTGTCTCTCCCTTATTTCCTTTATTCTCTTTTGGATGAGGAGGGGGGAGAGAGCGTTCTGTTGCAGATTTGGGGGTGCCCTGACCCCAAACCATGACAGGTTTGATTGCTTAGTTGTTTTTAAAAAATTGTTATTATTCTGTTGTTAAAGTATAGAACATTTATAGAACATTTATCATTACAAATAGATTTAGGATTATTTTTTTCCTCTGATGCCATCATTTTAAGGATCAGAGTTCCAGAGTGCTTGCAGCAGCCTTGTATTTTTCTGTCTGTTCGTGAGAAACCAGATACTGTACATTCATATAGATCAGTACAGTCCTTGCCACTGGCAGTCTGTCTGTGACAGAGAGCCTGTAGGCTGACGTAAAATGTAGCCTGTTGTGAACTGCTAAGTGGGAGTCTGCCAAAAACTCAACAGATAGAACTAATGGGGGAGAAAAAGGATTTTTGTGCCCTCATCTCTCCCTCTTAAATTTTTCTTTTTATAAGATGGATATTGTTAGAGTATCTTGTTTACGTAAGATTTATCTGCCTCTATTTTCTCACTGCATTAATTAATTTTTAATTTCAGGTCTTGCACCACAGGTCTTTGACCACTTCCACATGGCATCTAGCACAGGACCAAACTCGAGACATGCAACTCATCGCAGTTGATGAAAAATTGGTAAGGGTTTTCTACTGCATACTGCTATGATACAGCTTTCAAGGTAAATTCTGCACAGTAGTCATTCAGTATGGTATTCTACATTCTTCTAGGAAAGCCATATAAATGTGAACTACAAAGCAACAATCCTTCATACATTTTTAAAAGGGGAACATGAATAAAACACAAGTATGTAAAAGAAATCTGGCATTTGAAGTATTAAGCAATATAAAATTATGAGTACCTTGTTTAGTATTATTATATTGTGGTCAAGGACCATTATGAGCTATAATTTATAACAAGTTTGTACTTTTAGCAATCTGTTTATTTCTGTGTAGTGAAATTATACAGAATTTGTGAGCTTCCTGAAATTGTCTTCATTAGGACCCATATTATTTTTTAAAGTGTGTAAAGAAGCATCATGCAAGATTATTGTTACTATGCACATATACTCTAGCTTTTGAATATGCATGAGGGTTAGATTACAACTAGGAACAAATGCATAACATTCTTCTGCAAATCAGTAGCAGATCAGAAACTTGGCAGTCTTTTCCTTTAAGTTCTTCCATGATGTGTGGTCTGTTACTCTAGATGCAACCTGACACTTGTGTTTGCATTATTAAATAGTATCATTTTTGTAAGAGTTCTGGGAAGAATGTGTCACAGCAAAAAGCATGCTTTTCATTAGTTTTCATATCACTTTTGAATCTTCAGGAAAAAAAAATTCCCATCATATGTACCAGACAGTTCATATTATATGCACTTTCTTGTATCCCTGAAGCTATATTAACTACTCTAAGAAATATTTGGGAATTTTATTTATAAATTGAACATTTGTAATGATAACTACGAATTGAGACAGCTGAAGTTTAACAGGCTATTGGAAAAAAATGTAACTACTTTAACAGCTAAAGAGTTTTTGTTTCTCATGCTTTGTAATATACATGTAGCAATAATTTTTTTACCTGTCAGTAGATTCAGATCTTTTGTAAACTTTTTTCTGAATTTAAAAAGAGCATAATTCTAGGTTTAAAAACTAGGTAAAAAATTAATACTGTATTTTAGCAAACATTATTATTTTGCTAATGTAATTGTATAACTTCAAATTCAGGAAATTTCATTTAATGTGCAAGAGTTCATGAGTCACTATGTAAATAAGATTCATGAAGTCAATAAACCTATATTTCCCTAAACATATTAAGAATTACATTTTATTATTATAGCATTGTTCTTTAACATTAAAAAAAAAATAAATCTAAGTACAGTTTTAAAAATATCTGAGTTTATACTATCGCATTTCCCTATTTTGACCTGAGGTGATGGATATGTAGATCTGAAAGAGACTACAGTGCAAAGACAGACTCACAAAATAAATACTCTTCTATCTTCCATTCTGTATTTAAATGTACATTATCCTAAGTTGGGGTTTTACATTACCCTGTCTAGCTATGAGAGTTTATACTTTGAGTTGAGTTAGTGATACTGATTTGACATACAACTGTTCTGTTCTCTCGGTATCATTGTAAATGAATTGTAAGTGGTTATTTGTAATGTAATTATGTGTTCTCATCAAGTTGAAAATGCTCATATCATAGTTGACTTTTTTTGAGATACGATACTAGTAGCCATTGAATCATTTTGTTTAATTCCATTGTTTCCTTGCCAGCTTTTGATACGTGTAAGCTAAATTATTATTTTATCCTCGGCAATTATTATTTTATCCACAACAGTAAGTGAAACAAGCGAAAAAGCCTATTTCTCTAAACTAACAGTGTGCTTTGAGTTTAAGATCATTTTAAACAAATGAGGCACAAAAGTGCAATACACACAACTAAACAGTAAGAGGGAATAAGCCACTTTCATTTAAACTTTTCTTCCAAAGATTACTTAATTTGTGAAGCCAAACATACTCGTAGGAGCAAATGAACTTTGAGATTTTGCCTATGAGATGGTTACAACCATACTTCGAGTAATTTAATGCTAGCCATTTCTCTTGACTACACCATTCTGGAAAATGCTCAACTATTACTGTAATTTGCAACCTTGTATGTTTCTTAAATGCCCAGTCTTCTGCCCATCCCTAGACTGCAATGAGTTGGAAAAAATATACTTTCCTTAAGAACTTCCTATATGAAAAATGGTTGAAAAACACCATTTAGACTAGACTAGCAATCTGAACCATAAGTCCATGGAGGTCTCTGTGTAAGAATACATAAAACACCAGTTTTGCTTTAAAGGTGACAAGCTGTTATTTCCATTTGCTGCATCTCTCATAGGAAAGTAACTTGGAGCTTAGAAATACCAGCAACTCTGAAATATCATGTGATCTGAAATACTACTATGTAAAAGTCAATAGAAAGTGTTACTTGGATCCCAGAGCACTTGCTTAATTTTCAACAGGTTTCATTGAAAGTTTGTCCCTAATATCAGGCACTTAACTGATGAGATAACCAGGAAACAGACCTCTTTCAAACAATCTTCTCTTTTCAAACCTCCACAATGACAAGCATCACTTAATCACTCAAATTTCCCCTTAGAAATTGTATAAACTTTAAAACACTTATTTCACCTTCAAATTAAATGAATATGCCATCTAAATCACTTAAGTGACAACTCCAATTAAACCTTTTATTCTGTCCCCAACAGTAAAGTAATTCTCACAAAATTCCCAATTAATACTTACCTCTGCCCACATCCACTTTGACCTTTAAGTAGCTTTTGTGACAGATGAACTTGCATACTTTTTACAGTTCCTCTCTCATACAGTTCTTTCTTTTACTACTGACCTCTGAAAAGGGAATATGCTTTCTTCCTTTGTCTTTGTAAGCAATATGGGTTCACATTATCCTGTTTTGCCTTTTTTTGATTGGTTATGCATATTTTTTCCTGTCGAAATATCTTGGGATGAGTCCTTAAGAGTGGGAAGTTCCATTTCTTACCCTGTTCCAAGACTGAGCTCTAATTTAAAATTACTGTACACAGAATACATAATATATACTTAAATAATAATATAGACCAGCAATATAATTCTAAAGTTCAGAAACTATATGGAAAGTTTTATATTAATAGCTAGCAACAATAAATCCTATCTTCTAGGCTCATTAATGTCCAATTCAAAACACAGATCAGACAAACTTCCTTACTATCTAATAAACTAAGTGTGACAAGACTCCAAGTTGGCCAAAGCTCCACTATGGATCTGCCCAAATATTTTTCTTATAGTGAGCCCCCTAGTAATGAACAAATGAGCTTTTAAATGTAAAAGTCTGGGTTTAGTCTTTTAAAAGAAAAACTCCTCAAAATTACTTAGACAAAAATAAAATTAAGATTTATTTTAAAAGTCACCCATGTCCTTCATGATTTTGCAGATACTTTCCTATAGTATCCCTGTGGTGGTTTGACCTTGGCTGGGCCCCTGAACAATCCCACCCAAATATTATGTGGCTAATCAACTCTATAGCTTCTTAGATTATAACCAACCCTTCCACAAGATCTTCTAGTACCTAAAAAGTTTTTCTTTCCATCATCAAGGAGATCTGGCTGTATGGCTGGTGAAGGTGCCACACTTAGCACAGCAGGGACTCAGACAGCTAAATTCTCTTTGTTGTGGTTTAAGGGTTAAAGGGGGGACAGGAGGAAACTAGGACCATGTGGGGTCAGAGTGCATCATTTATTCCCTTCCCTTCCCTTCCCTTCCCTTCCCTTCCCTTCCCTTCCCTTCCCTTCCCTTCCCTTCCCTTCCCTTCCCTTCCCTTCCCTTCCCTTCCCTTCCCTTCCCTTCCCTTCCCTTCCCTTCCCTTCCCTTCCCTTCCCTATAAAAAGGGGACAGGAACATTCGTTCTGCCCTCTCTTCCTGGCCTGTGCTGCTGCTGGAACCGCATCCCAGCACGGCCTGGGCCTGCATCTATGTGCTTTGGGGGAATCCTGCACCATCTGAGATTGGGTTTTGTATATAGTTCAATATTCATCTTCCCTCAATATTCCTGTGCATCTCTCTTCCCTTAATACACTTTGTTCTCTGTAAAATTACGCTCTTAACTTCTAATTGGGTGCAAGATCCTTTATTTCCTCTTTACTTACCATGTTTATCTTTTCCCTGAGGGAAAAAGCTCTGTGGGGTTTGCCCTGAGCCTTAAACGGCGACAGAATTATTGGCACCCAATGTGGGGCAAAAACAAAAGAAAATTTCTTTGAAAAACTTTGGGAAGGAATTGGAAGTTAAGACAAAAATGCTTTTTCTGCGGACTCTAGTATACTATGCTTTTGTGTACTTCCTTTGTACCTTGCTGGCTCCCCTTGTGTCCTACCACGTGTTCTGCATGATTGCTGATGCGGGCTGAGATGGGTTAAGGCTTTGCCTGCCCACCTTGGGATGTATTTCATGAATGTTGTTGGCACGGGGACCTACTCTGCTTTTGTCTGTGATGAGTTTGAGCTCCCGAAGTTGGATTGTCCCAAGGGGAATGGCATTATGCAACTCTCCTATCTCTATGTTTGAATGTGGTGTTGGTGCCGCTTGCCGCAGCTTGGGCTCTTAGAACCTAGCGCAGAAGCACTGTGCCTTTAAATGCAGCCAAGCCACAGGCAGGACATGATGCTGCTGCTGCTTCGGGCAACACAGCCTGGCTGGCCCAGTCACCACCCGCAGGAAACATGTAAAGAAATCAAACAGACTGGTTAGAGATAGTGGGTCAGAAACAGAAACGTGGGCAAATTCGTCTGAGGGGCAAAGTCGGCCTGAGCGAGACCCAGCAGACAGCAGTGACTCAAATGTTGAGGTTATCATCAGCACCATGCCCAGAAAAGAGCTGAGACATGTCAGAAGAGATTACAGCTGTAATGATGGTGAATCCTTGATGACTTGGTTCTTGTGGTGCTGGGACATGGGAGTTGATACCCTAGAAACTGAGAACAAAGTGGCCAAACAGTTGGGATCCCTGGCCAGAGATGGGGGCATTGACAAGCACCTGGGGAGAATAGATGGTACCCACACTCTCTGGGGACATCTGCTTGCAGCTGTAAAACACTACTATCCTTCTAAAGAGGATATGGTATGACACCCCTCTATATGGAACACCATGGAACAGGGCATCAAATGCATGAGATAGATGGCTGTGCAGGAAATAATTTATGGGGATGGCCAAACTCCTTTGGAATAAAACCTTAAGATAAGAAGAAATTGTTTGAGGTTTTGCTGTTCTTTGAGGGTTTTTGCCCTCACCTTTGCGTTTCCTGTCTGGGTGGAGGATGTTTGTCTTTGTGACACTGTCATCTCCAAACTGCTGCGGCGAGCATCATGGTGGCAGCTCTCTCAATGTCAGCAACTCTGAAGCACTTTGTTGCAGATAGCGGGGTTGCTGCAGCCCGCCTGTCGCCGGCCAGGTAACGGTCAAAGAACCCGAAGTTGCGTCGGTGACACCAACCCTGGAGCCAGGCATTAATCTCTGAAATCCTCCAGTTTCTTTCCTCATTCCTTTCAATGTACTTTCCTGACACCGTAGGAATGGACGAAAAAAACATCTGTGCCCCGATCCTTCAACCAATCTCCCCAGCGCTTTGAAGTCTTTTTTAATCACTCTTAGGCTTTTTTCTGCAACTTCATCGCCTCCCACCTTAATGACTAACAAAGGATAATAATCAGAGGGGTTCACAATACTAGGATGTTTCCTAGTTATATCTCTGATTCTGGCCCCAGGAAGGCAGCAGACCTCCCTTCAGGATGGGTCTGGACGGCATATGGGGCCTTCCGTTCCCCTAAGAACGGAGTCCCCTATGACAATGTGGCACAGCTCACATCCATGGAGCTAAATTCTTTATCTTCTTCTCCCCTGCTCCAAAAAAGCAATCCAAAACCTAGAATGGCCTCATCAGTGGCTTATTAGGAACAGTCCCAGGTCCATGCTAGTTCCCAGCCTGTGCTCAGACATTGTTTGGGATGGTGCTAATTGGCCAGGGCCAAAAGGGTTCTGGGGACTGTGCTAGCAATTAGCAGTACGTTCACTTGTGAACATGTTCAAGCCCATCAGTCACTGTGATCCAACATAAGACTGTCCTGTCTCTGCAGCTGCCAAAGGCAGCTCCTGAATTTGGCACCCTCCTTTAATGGATTCAGTTAATAAAGTAGCAGCTCCAAACTCCAGCAGCTGTGTGCTACCCCTGTCCTTCACCCAAAGAAGAGGTAGCAGGGAGAGCAGTTCAAAGAACTGAGCCATGTGAAGCACAGGAAGCCTTCAGTGCTGCCCAAACCAGAGGTTCCACCTCTGTCAGTGAAAGAAGACACCAGATACAAAGATCCTGAAAACTGGATCTACCCTAAAGGTCTTTGGCTGAGCTATGATGATCTGACAGCTGATGGAAAGTAGGCAGACTCAAACAATTTGCCTCAGTTTACAGTTGGGCCCTCAAGGGCAACTAGCTTCATCAAACCACTCTTCCCCAGCTGGTGCCTTTGAAAAGCTATAAAATATTCCTGATTCCAGAAAAAGACAGGAGATGTCTCCTAGCTGAAGCGCCACAAAAGGTACAAGTGTAGATTAACTGAAGTAAATCTGAGTTGGTATGAACACCTCCTCTAACCTACCATCATTTGCACAATGAAATAATATTTTGGAAGAGAAAGAAAAATTCTTGAATTTCCTGAGATGCAGATATTCTGCAGATATGTTGGACTGTGCCCAAAGAAGGGCAACAAAGCTGGTGAAGGATCTAGAGAACAAGTCTTATGAGAAGTGGCTGAGGTAACTAGGGTTGTTCAATCTGGAGAAAAGGAGGCTCAGGGGAGACTTTATTGCTCTCTACAACTACCTGAAAGGATATTGTAGCAAGGAGGATGTTGGTCTCTTCTCCCAAGTAACAAGCAATAGGACAAGAGGAGATGGCCTCAATTCCACCAGAGGAGGTTTAGATTAGACATTAGGGAAAAAAATATCACCAAAAGGCTTGTCAAGCATTGGATCAGGCTGTCCAAGAAACTGATGGAGTCACCATCCCTGTAGGGATTTAAAATACGTGTAGATGCAATGCTGAGGGACATGGTTTAGTGGTGACCTGGCAGTGCTGGATTAACAGATGGACTTGTCAATCTTGAAGGTCTCTTCCAACCAGAACGATTCTATGATTCTTACTATGTCTATTTGCATGTGACCAAGGGTTCGGTGTGAGAGATAACACGCATCATTAGCCTGATAAGTGATACAGTTTCTGAGTTGAATGCGTGGCCAGGGTGGGCACCAGGGGAAAGGGGCATCTGCACCCCAAATGTGTGCATGGCTCCTCTGAGGGGCTCAAGGCATCAAGCCCGACCTTCTTTAGTGCTGGCGATAGGGGACCAGCAGTCCCCCACCCTTTCCCTTCTCTCCCCAGCTCTACCTCCATCGCACCATCCCCCCCTGCCTGCCTTCTCCTGCTCACCCCTCCTGCTCCCTCTCACTCCCTTTTTTCGCCCTCACCTTCATGTTTCCTGTCTGGGTGGAGGAGGTTTGTCTTTGCAACGCTGTAGTCTCCAAACTGCTGCGGCGAGCATCATGGCAGCAGCTCTCTCAACGTCAGTGACTCTGAAGCACTTTGTTGCGGGTCGCGGGTTTGCCACAGCCCATCTGTAGCCAGCCAGGTAACGGACACTGCGGGAATGAACAGCATGGAGAAGTGAGGTAGAGACTCTTAAATTGACATTTTTTCCAGAAAAATTCTTATTTTAAGTAGTGCCCCAGATTCTTTCCCTTCCACAGAGGGAGACTTAAGTATTAGTATTGTCTCTTAATATTTTCAATAAGAGGGAAGTTAGAGATATTTGCCTGAGGGGGAACGTTTCACATTCCTTAGGAGAATGGCGTGATCATAAATCTGCAGGTTTCTTGGAGAAGAGGCGGGGAAGAGCACCATGAGTCTCTCTTGTTTCAAGTTTTACACCTTTGCAATCACTGCATATTGAAAGAGTGAGAATAAAATTTTCCTTGGAACAAGCAAAAGGTGTTTCAGAATAAGATAGTAATTTTGGCAGTATAAAGGAATAGTTAAGGATGTTATTCATTGCATAATTTTTGTAAAATAATTATTTTCTTGGTGAAGTAGGCACTGAAGCATCTCTTTTCAGTTGCTGTTTTATACTAAAAATATTGTTAAGCGGTCTCTGCAATCTCGGAAGGGAGATTCAAGATACATAATTTCAGAAAAGGATTTGTGGCTCTAAATTTTAAATTCAGGATGTCTTTCTGCAGCTCATAGTGAGGTTATAAAATTAGATAAAGATGTGAAAAAGTGTATCTCTTGCTTCCAGTGTAAGAAATTTCAGTAGACAGGTAGAAGCCTCAAAGCTTGGCAGTATCTAAGCCCCGTTTCCAGCTTCATTATCTAACATATCATTTTGTAAAAAGGGGATAAAGGAACTTCCCTGCCTCACAGAATTATGAATGGTCTTATAATACAAACCACTTAGGTTTGTTTTCCATTTATAATGATCAGCAACTATCCAAAGGCCTACTTCTTTGAGAAGCAGTATATTTTGCAACTGGATATACAGAGCCTCTGATGCTGGTTTCCTTTAAGGAAAGCATTTTGACAAATACATTTTGGTGCAAGTAACTTCTTTGTTACAACAAATTCAGAGCATATTTAAAGTTTTTATCTATCTAATTTATTACTGGAGTAATGAGTGAATTTCTACTGAACCAGGAATCAGCTATTTGTTCCAAAACCACTTAGTAGTTTGGAGAGTCCTTTTATTTCACAAGATATTGCAATCATGATACAAAGATACTAATTTCTGTTGCAGAAGCAGAGTATTTTGTGTGTGCAGGTGTAATACCTGGCCACACAGTCCCTATGTTTCACAATAACAAAATGTTCTTGTCACTTTTCAGTGATAGATGATGGTTCTTCAAAATGTATTACCTGCTGCTTGTAATTCTTTTGTAAATACTCAGCATAATAGCAAATGTTTTGCTAGTTCATCATAAATGAATACCGGAGGTTATGAAAACAAGAATTATGGACATTTGTGTAGTAGAAAGCCTGTTATTCAATTCATGCTGCATGCTCAAGAGAATGAGGAAACATAGGCAAGCTTTCCCCCACAGAAAAAGAAGGGGAAGCCATTTCTGTGGAAAAATAAAGGACTTCTAAAATACAGAAGAAACCTGTTTCAATTGTTATCTTGTTCTTTCATCAATAATAGAGAAAATGTTTATTAAAATTTTTTAAAAGTTTATTTTTCCTCAAAGTAACTAGCTTACTCTTTTGTATTATTGTTGTGGGGTTTTTACTCCAAAATAGTATTGGCTTTTTTGTTGCATGTTCTTAAAATCTAGCTTAGTAGACTTCCCATATCTAGATCTGAGTAGACCAGAGAGCTACACAAAGATGCACAAAGCTCTGTCTATGTCTGGTTAATAGAAGCCCTATTTAGCCAGTATGACATTTTTGTCCACTTTGGAATAAGTAGCACATTGCAGCAGCTGTATTATTATTTCATCCAGTTGTAGTGCATGTCTGCTACTTCCTCTCATACTCCATGCAAGATAATGTACGTGTGGTGTTGTCAGATTCAGACACATCAGAAGGTTTTGTTTTCTTTAATTAAAAATGTAGTTAATGTCCTTTAACTTATTCAAAATTAATTCCAATGGCTAACTGCATCTGCAAACACTACCTGGAATAAAACCTCAAGATAAGAAGTTCTCTGAGGTTCTGCTGTCTTGCCCTTGCTGCATTAAGTGATGCTTACGCATAGTTTCATTTTGATTATTCATAGGGGAAAAAGACCTTTTAAAATATATATTTAATTTTACAGTTCCCTCAAATAGGGAACCCTAGCTTCCCAGGAAGCTTGTAAGTAATCATGAACTGGCCAGAGGGCAAAGATTTTGGGATGTCATCAGAGGAAGAGGTAACATGTATCCAAGAGGCCCCACCCTATAGCCAACTATCAGAAGATGACAGACGATATGCTCTGTTCATTGATAGGTGTGGCATAACGGCCTAGCTT
>WEIS01029106.1:270-30082 GCA_013389965.1 Todus mexicanus | reverse complement strand
CCTCCAGGGACGGCGACTCCTCTTCTAGGATAGTCTCTGATGAGCTATTTCATTGTCTGTTCCCTACCCATGAAGCAGAGTTAACAAACTTCACCCTTCCCCGGGCAATGCCTCTGCAGTTAGGTGGGTGCACGTGGCTCTATCTCTGCTAAACCCCAGAGGCAGGTCTTGGCTTTCATCGCTACTGTAACACAGACCAGTCACGAGGTCAATTAAAGAGGGTCCCACTGTGATCTCTGTGAAAGAAAAATGCACTTTTCTGCAATAAGGGCCAACCTCAGCCCCTTTCCTCGACCAGCTCCTGAGACAATTTTGCACAAGAGCTGAGGGTGGATCCAAAGACCCAGCACTTGCCTTTTAGACTCATGTTTTCCTTCTCCCAAGCTACTCCATTCCCCATCAAAGCAGTTTTGTTAGATGACTTGAGGCCACCCAACACTCAGAGACTCTCACGCCTAGGGGGTGACAGGCACCTGCCCTTGTTATCACTGGGTGAAAGACCCATCGTGGAGAGCATCAGCTCTTCAAAAAGGCAGCAAACACTGGCCCAAGAGTGGTGTCCCAGCTCAAACATCACTTCTCTTTTAATCGCAGGAGAGGCAGCTTTGGGAAACAGCTTTAAAACAAGTTCAAGAGCTCTTGAACACGTGCTCATGGTCCCGTAAGAAAAGCATAAACCTAAAACTCGGTAGAACCCAAAATATTTTAGGAAGAGGGGCTGCAGAACAGAGGCATTGGTGGTGTACCCAGGCCACGGTGACTCCCCAGTGTTGGGAAGAAGACAGACAGCCACCCGATGCTCAGGGTCATTCACAGCTCACCAGCCAAACAACTCCGGTTCCTCATCATTGTTTCTCTAGCTTGTAAAATTTCCTGACTTACCCCCAGTTAGTTACACTGTGGGTCCATGACAGCGCTGGGAATGAAATCCAGCTCTTGCGGTTCAAGCTCCCTGCCTTAACCACAAGGCTGCACTTCCTCCTAGTAAAGAGCTATTTTATACAATAAGTGCTAAATGAAGCTCATTTTTCATTCCGTGATTGCACTCTGGGGTTTAAGAATTGGCATTGCCTCCTGACACTCCTTGGCTTCCCCTCCCGGCACCCTGACAGCAGAAAGCTTGCAGGAGAGCCCGCGTGCCAACGGGGCCATCGCAGCAGCCTGGCTCCTGTCTCTGAGGGTTCTGCCGGAGACAACCAAGGAGGAAAGGGGAGGGGACGTTCTGCACTGTAGAGGACCCCGCACCCCTTCTAGCAGGCTCCTCTGCAATCCCAAGACCACGGCAACAGCAGATCCCTTACCTCTCATGGATGATGCCGCTGATGGGAGGCAGCCAGTAGATGCTGAGGGAGTCCTGCGTCTGCCCCGTGACCATGGGAGGGATGGGGATGGGTGCCGGCTTCTTGCTTTGACCCCAGCGCTGGTACACCAGATCCAGGTAGCAATGCATGCGGGCCACTTGGTTGGGGGTGAAGGTGTTGGTGCAGTCATCATCTGGGGGGGAAGAGAAGCCAGGCTGAGGGTGGCAGGGATCAGCTGGCACAGCGTGGCAACGTGCGCCCTTCTTGACCTGCAAACCCTGTTTTGGGGACCTCTGGGGAGACCAGGGAGACACCAGCGTGCAGCAGCTCTGCTGCCAGGACTCTCTGGTGTCGTGTGTCCCCAAAGCCACCAGATGGCACTGCCTCGGCAGCTCCACATCCCTGCACTTGCTCAACACCAGCTCGCATCAGCTCCAACGCCTGGGCAGTGCGACCACCCTCCCCTGGGCAGTGCCACCATCCTCCCAGGGGCTCGCAGTGGCCACAAAAGGGGCACAGAACTGCTCTTCAGGCTTTGGTCCTCCTGGGCTGCCAAGAGGAACCCCAGCCCTCTGCAAAAACAAGACAGAAAGGGCTTAACTTGAAGGTCCACAATTAGAGTAGCAGCAGCAATAGTAATAAATGACGGCAATAATAACAACATTTCTTCAGGACTGGAGGCCAAAGGCACGCCACCATGCAGACAAGAACGGTCTTGGTACATGTCCAGTGACAGACTGGCAGGGACGGAAGGACGGAAACAGCCTGCGGCAAGAAAGGGACTAAGGAACTGACTGCAAACACAGGCTGCAGCTGATCGCATCCCAATGCACCGGGAGGAGACCATGACAGTCAGGGAATGAGGAGAGGGACTATCAAGGTAGGTGGATGGGAGAGAATCATAGAATAATAGAATAATTAAGGCTGGAAAAGACCTCTCAGATCATTGAGTCCAGCCTAGGACCTCCCACCACCACTCAGCTAAACCCTGCCACTAAGTGTGGCATCCAGTCTGGCCTTAAACACCTCCAGGGACGGTGACTCCACCACCTCCCTGGGCAGCCCATTCCAGTATTTAATAACCCTTTCTGTGAGGAAGTGCCTTCGAATGTCCAACCTAAACCTCCCCTGGTGCAGCTTCAGGCCGTGCCCTCTCGTCCTGGCACAAATGGCCCAAGTTTCTAGGGAAGGTGACCCCTTACCATTTCTACTGAGGATTGCTCGGTACCTGTGTAGCTCATGTAGTTGTTGAAGGGCGTTCCCATGAAATGCGTCTGGCCACAGGTGTCGTTGGTAGGGTCTGGATCCCGGCAGAGCTTGCTCTTTGGGGTGGGGGCGGTGTCGGCACAGAGATCTCCTGTCTCCATAGAAGGAGTTGTCTCCCTGCAGGGATCGTCACAAGATTCCCGCTCACTCACTCCCTTAAAGACATGGTACAGCCCCAGGACATGTCCTACTTCGTGGATCATGGTGTTCGTGTGGCCACGCATACCATAATAGGCAGGGTTGAGGACAACTCCACCTAGAATTGCAAGTACAGAGAACATCATTCAGAGGAGACAGCAGGCAGCCGCTGTTACTCACCATAAAACTCCTCTTGTTGTGCTTCAGGGTCACAAATCTGGTGCCAGATGGAGACCTGAAGATGGATACATTCACCATCGTGTATGATGGGAAGAGTTCATTGCCCCTCTTGGAGTGGAATGGGGTGGGTGGGTTTTCTCCCCCTTCTGATCACACCACCCTCCTCAGCATCTTCAACCATTTCAGCTGCCATTTCCCTCAATGTCTTTTCACATGTCTATAATTCAGTGTCTCTTTTGCTTCACGTTTACCACTCCAACTGAGGTTTGGAGCCAAGGCACCAAACAGATGTGCTGGGAGTTCACAGGGATGATCTTTTGTACCAGCAGACCTTCCCCAGCCTAGACAAGAGGCTAAAGCGTGCCAGCTCCCACAGCAGGTGAGAACAACAAGGTGCTTAGCAAACTCTTGATGCAACTGTATGTGCCAACTAGAAGTCACCTTCAGCACAAACCCATATGAAGATTCGAATGCTTCTGGGCCCTACTGAGATCTGAGAAAACATCAACGATGTAGTGCTTCACCCTCCAATCAGGACTTCAAGGAGGAAAACTCTCATCAGATGCTGTTGCAACCCATTAAAAGCTTCTACCACAAACCTCACCTGAATTCACTGCGTATTTTAGAGAGGGATTTCCCAAAATGAAGAAGGTCCCTTCCTTTCCTTCAGATGGGTTTGCATGGGCAACGTGCGCCAAGTGAGCCAGGTGAGATCTCCATCCATCACACACCTAGTCCTCTTCACTGGGGCACCCCAGTCCCTTGATTTATGGGGACAGTTCATCTCCAAAGACAGTTCAGGGCAGGTTCAACTGTCAAAGTTGCTGGAGCGTAGGCATAGACTAAGTCCCCCAGAAACTGCCCAGAGCTACCTCCTCATACTGACAGCAGCAGCATGGAGCTGCACAGGACCCGTGCTGAGCCTGCCCTAAGCTGCCCCTTGGCTGCAGGACAAGGTGCTTCTCCTCTCCTGCCCACACACTTGCAATGGAAAGAGCAAGTATAAGGGACAGCAGGTGGAGCAGAGCCTTCCACTTGCCAGCATCGCCAATTCCTGATCGAGGATGCACACCTTGTACCAACACCTCTGTGCACATCCATGAAGGATGCTCAAGAACAAAACTTGCCACTCTTCTCTGGCCTCCTTTTATTTCTTTCTTTTGCCCAAGTGAAAATCTCTTCAGAAACTCTACATTTTTCTCCCTGCTTTGAGGCTTTTCATTGACCAGTTCCTTCCCATCCTCTTCTCATTCCCTCGCTCCCTCCACTTTTCCACGCTGCCTGAAGGTGGAGGAGCAAAGGCTGGGGAACTACCAGCAAGATGAGAGGTCAAAAAGCAGAGCCCGCCGTGTGCCCAGACTGACTCCAGGCAACACCTCCATGACATGGGAGGTTGTTTTTACCTAACTGCTTTCCCCCCAGACAGCCTGGATGGCAGCGCAGTGAATACTTGGCTCCGGCACAGCTCGCTCCCCTCTTTGCAGGGCTCTGGCGGATTTACTGCGCCAGCTACCTCACAGCAGAGCCTCTGCTACTGCATTTCTGCTGCCGGTTGCTGCCCCTGCCAGCAAAGTCAAAATTGGCAGAGGGCCACGGTACGATCCTGTCTCCTGCCACAGCATAGATTGCTTGAAATCTGCTCCTGGATCAGCTCTGCATGCTACTGGACTACCTCATGTCCTCAAGCACAGGGCATTCCTTCCAAGACAGGGCTTTCTACAGATCACAGTGTCCCTGGCAGGACATCAGCTGGTCTCTGACTCCTCTGGTGAAGCCACGCTGTGCAAACACTGGATTGTGGCTCGAAAAGGGCCTTCAGGGATGTCCTGGACAACTCTCTTGGGCCCAACAGGGTTGCAAAAGGGTGGAGAAATAAGGGTGGCATCTTCTGTGGAGCATCCTGCGTGTGTGGCTCATGGAAGGCCTGAGAGACATCACTGACCTGTCAAGCAGCGCTATTTCTTAGCTAAAAATTCACATTTGTTGTTCTCCCTCCCCACAGTGTGGATCTTATTCCCAGGGCAGCCTGGCTTGAGGCAAATGACAGGTCACAAAGTAGCTGCATTCCCTTTCTCCCCAGCTGTGAAATACCAGAGCAGAGGATCTTGCATCTCACCGGTCAGCTCCTGACACTTTAGAGGACAGGAGATGGGTCACAAAAAGGTACAGAAGATGAAAAATCCTTTGCGGACCTTCTTGATGTGTGCTGTGAATCATTAGGTTTTTTTGCAAGCCATCCCCCTCCTCAATTACCAGGCTGGTAAATGTTATAGATAGCAAAGGGCATCCCATTGATGGAGAACCCAGTGGGCACATAAAACCAAAAAAGCTGCTTCTCATTTTAATCAAAACAGGGCATGGGAGAGGAGAGAACGGAAAGAAAAGGCATCTCTGCAGCCAAACCCCCGTCTGAAGAAGGCAGGGGGCTGCCTGTCCAAAGGTCTGAACGGAGGAATGCACAAGCAGAAAGAAAACAACGCTCAGAAACAAATAGATGTGAAAGCCTTGCACGCATCTTGCGGCACTAACCACAAGGAACAGAGCTGAGCACCGGGGGCATGGGAGGCCCCGCGACCGAGCAGCCCTCCTTCCAGCAGAAACCCAGTGCTCTTCCCATGAGGGGGAATAAATAATAAATGGGATTCCAGTCCAGGGAGGGACAAACCAGTCACAGGGGAGGGATGCCAAGGCTGGGATACCCTGTCCCAGCCCCTCCTCTCTGCTGGCTTCCCCTATCCCATTCCTCCCACATACTCCACAAGGACGATCACATTTTTAGTACTTTTTTTTTTTTACAGCTAATTAGATGGCAGGATTAGAAACAGCCTGAGAACTCTGCCTTCCTTCCAGAACATCCCTGTCCCTCCATTCCCTGGCCCCACAGCTCCCTGATGAGCTGGGAGAGCCCCTAGCTTTGGATCAGGAAACTGCATTTCCCCTCCACAGAGTCCTGGCTGTGAAGACAAAATGTGGAAGCATTTGTAACATCTCGACAAGACCAGCCTTTCCTTGCCCTCCTTTGCAGATCCAACTTCCCTTCTCACCTCTGCCTCCTCCTGCTGGGAGCTGGGCTAAACTGGGCTTTAAGTGAACTCTCCCTCTCATACCTGAGCATGAGCCCAAGGAGGCCCTCAACGTCAACATTTTACACAACCAAGCTCAAAAACGTCAATGTCACGTCCCTGTGACGCCCCGAAGCAGGTGAAGCAGAGGCTTCTTTGGACTTCCAGCTGAGATGGGGCAGCTGGAAAGCTTCGGAGTCTGGCCTCACAACATCCTCTCCCTCCAGACCCACCTGCTACAGCTGCGGGGCTGGGTAACACCCTCAAGGTCAAGCTTCAACTCTGCTCAGGCAACAAGATCTACCCAGTCCACCAGTCCAGTGAATGATTAGCACTGATGTGGACCCCACTTCATCGTCACTCCCGTAGCCCTTGGAAGCTTCCAGTCCCAGGGTGTTGCTTTTGCTTCTAGCAGCAATGCTGTAGGACTCTGGTTCAAGTCAGCCCCCAAGACTCCAACCTGCTCCTGGGCCAGGGCTGCTGTAGAGGACACATGTTCAAGCGAGCATGGGATCTTTAAACAGCAAACCACAGAGCTGAACCTGTGCGACAGGGCCAGTCTTCCCCAAACACTGAGTCACAGCAATTAATGGAACAAACGCATGACAGTTAGTCAGACGGGAAGATGGCCATTGCTTAAGGTACCTTTGATGAAACGGCTGGCCCTCCGTCAGGCTCCGCTGACCTCAGCCAGATATATGAGCTGGCCTCAGCTTATATAACTGCAGAAAGTATTTATAACATCAAATGTTCACAATTCCCTTGCCTTTCGACCATGTTTATGCAAACACAGTTCACATGCAGCGACACATGGAGTTTCGAGCGCCTACATGACTACATTGCTAGGGGATTTTTGAGGCAAGGCTTTCCACTGCGGAAAGCAAAGGTTTTTATGGAACAGGAGTTCTGCACCTTGTGCTTTCTAGTTAAAAAGATTTACTTCTACGTTCTCAGAAAATTCATTCCAGACTCCAAGCAGGAACTCTGAGTGAGAGGAACTCACTGTGATTACGGTGGAAAGACTGAGACAGACGGTATGGTTAGAGGGATGGGTGCAAACAAATCTGAGATCTCCCACCTCTGCTGCTAGCTGGCTGCAAGTTGTCTCCACCTAGAAGCTCCACAGCAGCCTATAGAAGTGTCATAGACCAGTTCACCCTCTCCAAGGCAGTAAATACCTCTCATGGTTGCTGTTGGTTGGTATTATTACTGGTCTGAAATGGCAAACCATCCCTAAACCTTCAGGCAGGCTGCTTGAAATTCAAATAAATAACCTGGAGGACAGCAATAGATCTGCAAGCCATCAGCATAGGAATGGTCACTTAATTTCTGATAGCCCAAAAGAAGCAGAGGTGAAGAGAAGGGGTTGAAAAAAACCCCAAAAGTTCACTGAATGCTGCCAGAAGGTGAAGATACCAGCGGGAAAGTGAGGAGGACTCTCTTGAAAGACACTGAAAAGTGATGAACGAAGGGGTTTTAGTGAGTTTGAAGTCCAGAAGACAGATTAAGAAACATCTTCAGAAAAACTGACGGAGACCAGTTTGGAAATTGTATGTTTAGTAAGCTTTGGGATGATAAGAAGTCTTAAAATAGAAAAAGGGAGAAGCTGGAGATAAAAAAATCTCATGGTACTTCTCTTGGAAACACCTAAGAGAGTCCAGTTTGGATAGAAAAACAGAGCAAAATCTGACCAAGGGTCTCTGGAGCCAAGAGGCAGATGAGTTTCTTGAAGAAGTCAGTTTGATTTAGGAGGAGAACCAAAGCATGAGAGGGTCTGCACGTGTGGAAGAATCACGTAGGGAAGAATCAGCACGGCATTTCTGCTCCATGGCAGCAGACAGTGGCATGGCGGGGAGCAGGGCCTGTGTGCCGAGCCTAATATTTGAAGGTCAAAATAGACGAGAGATGGGTAACATTCAGGGGAAGGGAAGGAGTCTGTCTTCTTGGAGACAGACACCTCCCTTGTGTAAAGACATGTCTCTGCCTCTGGCCACTGTCAGGCCCTTAAGGCTCAGGAATTTTTCTCCAACTACTATTCACTCCTCCCAAGGTTTTCCTCCCTCTTTCCTCACTGCTGTACCTTCACATCTACTCAGATTCTCCGCCTAAAGCCACATATTCATGACCTGCTCTATCCTAAGTTTCTCCTGCGCTAGACAAAAATATACATCGCGCATGGTGCTAAACACTTGATGATGTGGTGGAGCCTCCTGTTTCCAGAGAACAGTGTCTGCCACCCGCCCTCCCCAGCTCATTAAATCGAAAACCAAGGACAATCTTGAACCAAAGTCTTCAGCCCGTGGCAAAGCCTCAAAGAAGTTCAGATCCAGCTTCATACTTCACAGCTCTGGCACCAGAGCCAAGACAACACTGCTCTTCCCCTGAAGCGCTGTGGTAAAACCCTGATCCAACATTTCCAGATGGTGCCACCTCTCGTGTCCCTGGCTGGACACGAGCTCTGAAAACAGAGCTAAATGCAAGTTTTTGATGAAACCAGTCACCCCGGTTACCCTTCCACACAACTCCTTGCAAGACATGAGAGGGGGCTGAGGAGAACACGTGTGCCTGAAACACTTGCTATAGCAAGATGATCATCATTAAGCTGAGCCTCGGAGGTGATTTTTGGAAGCTGGAGGAATAAAATTCATGGAGATTTGCCTTCCTCAACAGCAACTGTGGCAATGCACTATTGAAAAAACAGTCCTGGAACTCAAAACTGGCAAAAAGAGACTTTAAAACAAGTCTTTAACAGCAGCATAAAAGTTTCAAGGTTTGAACATCACGCACTTATAAAAACGGAAGGTCTCTGTCTGCAGTGCAGGTGTCAGGAGTAATTATTTCCAGTTACTTATTGAGAAACGCTTTAGATGTTTTGACTGCAAAGTGTAAAGGGCTTTGCCAGAGAACATCGACACTTGAAGAGGTGGCAGGAGAGATGGCAAAAATAGGAGAAAAAACACAAAACATTTACATTCTAGCAAAGCAGTTGCCATTTTGACTCTTTCGTAGTCGGTCAGGGTTGATAACCTTCGGAGTCTGCCTGGAATTCCCTGAAGCCAAGGAGAACCTTACCACCAGCGGGTAGTAAGCCAGGTTCTAAAAACCTACTTTAATTTGATAGTCATCCTCTCATTTGCAGCTGGATTCAGAGGTGGCCAGTGATCACTGCCTGGTCAGCTCTGGAGTCGCTCAGATCTGGAGTCTCGGCTCCGAAATCGCCCGCGCACTCAGCTTATCTGTCATTACATGCCGAAAAGTGAAGTTCACTGTTTCCAGAGTCCTGGAAGATAGTCCTAGAAGGTGCCAGAGAAGCCAAACGTGAATCTAAACCCTTCTCCAGAATCTGTGCTGGCGGTCAACCTGCAGCTCTCCCCAACTCCTCTGACTATCCCACTGCCTTCAGCACTAAAAGTTTCTCATGACAACCTGGAAGCTGTTTGTAGTGGTGTAACCCCAGCACCTTATCCACGTGGACACAGGGAACAAGCAGCTCTTCTCTTTGCAGCAGCAGCTATTGGTGGACCCAAAGTCCGTAATCGCAACCTTCTTGTTAGACACCCTCAATGTTGAGCCCATGTGTTGCCTCTTTTTGCCAAGTCAACCAAAAGGGAGGAAAACCAACAACTCTGAGACCCCAGGAGTGGGGTAAGCTCACTCACCCAGGTGACTGAGGGCCTCTTTATCCCATGGCCAAGTGGCAGCGCCAGCCAACTCTTCCCTCACCGAGCTGGCGAAGTAAACATTGAGGAAGTGGGTGCTGTTCAGCTGCAGTGCCTCCTTCAGCTCTTTCACGCTCATGTACGCCCTGCAAGGACAAGGGAGAGGAGATAGTCAGCATAGACTTCAACAGAGCAAAGAGGAAAAGCAGGAGCTACCTGTAGATCTCCTGGAAATGGGGAATCAGACCTGGAGATCCCATCCTCACCTCTGAAACCAACAGCGTTTGGTGAAGCTTGGCAAAATTCGGCACGTTTCAACAGCACGTCCCATGACACTACTAATTCTGCTCCATAAGGTGCAAGCTGTCCCTAGCTAGGGTTTGTTTGGGAGGCAGTCGTGCAAATCTGAATAAGTTTTGCTAATTACAGTAGCTTTGTTGATGAGTTCTACTGTTAGCAAATGCTTTCCAGCAACAGAGACAGAAGAGACCGCAGAACATACAATAAAAAGGAGACAATGTGGGAGGAGAAAATGAGTGAAGAAAGGAAATGCAGAGGTCAGTTCTGCTATGGAAAAGAGAAGGGGGAATTTGTGTGTGTGTGTGTGTGTGTGTAGGGAGGACAACACACAAGTTTTCCTCAAGGTATGAGGATTGAGAACAGAATCCAGAATTCCAGCTGGTTCCAACAAGGGTTTTCAGGTGTGGTCCCTAATATAGGTCAGGGCAGGAAGACATCAAACCTTTATTCTTGAAGCAGGAAGGGTTTGCCAGTAGGGCCAAGGAGGCTCTTCTCCAGCTTCTCTAGTCTCTGGACCATGGTGTTTCTACTCTATCCTTTTCCATAGGACAACCAGTATGCTAGATGTGGCAGTGCATGGTAAGAATAAGGGATCCCTGCAGAGCACAGGCACATAACACGTCAAGAGACACGCTACCTCACCCCAATCCCTGTGTGTTGTGTAAGGACAAGCACGAGTAAAAGGCAGCTAAGAATTTGCACCAAGAAATCTCTCTTCCAGCTCTCCTCAAAACAGACCTTGGAGAAGAGTGCTCTCTGAGTCCTGCCAGCACAGAAACAACAGCAGGACCCTCTTCACATGATCTATCTGCACAATCCTCTCTGGCAGGAGGTCTAGGATGCCTTCAGGAACCACGGCAGCAAAGCACAGGGTCTCCCAAAATAAGCTTAATGGGGAGAGAGGGGCAGCTCTGGAGATGGATCCATCAAAGGGCATGTTTAATGGGTAAAGCCTCCTGACAACACTGCTGCCCGTCTCTCTTCCCATCTCCAGAGCTGGGAGTAAGAAGCTGCAGGAGCAGAAAAAAATACTGGCATGGGGATAGCCAAGACATCTATTCGTAGAAGGCGTGGGAAGGTAACGGGTTGGGAGAGGTGGGTAGGCAAAAGGCGTTGCGGCAGAACAGTAACACCCCTGGGTACATTGGGGTGTCCACAAAATGATCTTCACGACACAGCATGTCCCTCAGCACTCAGAGAAAAACAGAATCCCAGCAGTCAGCAGATTTGGGGTTCACTCTCTCCTCACCATGGTTGTTTCTGCACAGGTCAGAGGTCTATGTTGCCTTCACCAGTCCATCCACAGTCCCAGGGTGGATCTTTAGGAAGTTCATGCCCTCAGCTATGTAAAACAATCAGGGTCTAACTTAACAATAACTCAAACAATAATAGCAGTGAGATTGTAGGTCCTTGGGCTGTGCTGCAGATGCCAGTTACTCTCTTCAATCAAGCACTACCATTTCCATCGCCAGTGCCATTAACCTCATGGGCTGAGACAGCATCAGGACAGGTGGCCCTAGAAGACAATGTCTGTAAGTCTCTTAGACTTGCCTCTAACTCATTCAAATCTGAGGACCCTCACCCGCAGTTTGTGAAACCATTTGTTTAAGAGACTCTAAGCAGAGAAAAAAAAAAAAACCTCATGGAAAGGCTTCAAATACATCACTGTGGAATGATGATGGAAATGCACCATTGTGGAAATATGTCATCAGAATGACTAAACTCGCAGCGTGAGGCCAACAGCAACATTAAGGTGGTGGAAAGCATTTCACTTATTCCCATGCTTCCAGGAGCAGTTGGCATCTCTGAGCCACACGGAGAGATCGTAACGGGAATGCGACCGTTTCTTTGTGCTGGACTAGCCATGAAGGCACATCAGCTACACCTGAAGGAGCAGCTTCTGTACAAGTGGTGTCCATTAGGGCATTCCTCATCTCATTGAATTGCGGAAGGACAAAAAGTTGAGCACGGGCTCAAGGGGGAAAAAAAAGTACCTTCTCTTCTGAGATGAAGTGGGGAAGGAAACCAAAGAGCGATGTGCAAATAGGCTATTTGAAACGGCAAGATCCCTAGTCGAGTTATTATACCAACAGACTCGTTTAGAAAGAGAGAGGTTGCTACAGAAAATGGAAGAGAAGGAGGGAAAAATGGAAAAAGATAAACAGAGGAAAAGGATTCCAGTAGTAGCCTAAAGCAGGATGGCATGTAGAGCAGAGCTCGGTAAACCCAAAGGTGTCCACTTCCCTGGGTCTGAAGTAGCAGAGACTTTCAGAAGCCACTGCTGACTCGGGAGGCATGAACTAATCAGGATCTGCTGCCTAGCTCTTCTCTACCAGTCAGCCCCAATAGGCCATCCTGCACTGGAGACATCTCACCTACCTTCCCAGCGACAAAGGAGCTCCAGAACTTCAGTCACTTGAGAAAATCTTGGCTGGACTACATAGCAGCATTTAATGGTGAGATGAGATGACCAGCTTGTCTTCACCAGGCCCCGAGATCTCCCACCACAAAGCAGCATTCCCAGAACACTTTCCCCAGCCACATCAGCTTGCGGAGAGAAAACTCTCCCAACCGGAAACGGCAAATTAGGAGAACATGATCTCTTCTCTGTGATGTCTCGCCTGAGCATCCCAGACACGCGCCACGCTGACGCCATCCCTTCAACCCAACCAAGACGGGAGGCAGGCTGGGAGGAATAGATAGGAAGAAGAATAAATAAACCTGAAGGACATATTTGTGGCATGACTCGGAAGGAAGAGAAGGAAAAAATTCATAGAAATAGAGCGTAAAGGAAGGGGAAGGGGGAGAGAAAGTCTCCTTCATGCACCAGAGCTGCTCGGGGGACACAGACTTAAAAATAATGTTGATTCCTGACCTATGATATCTTGGAAAAATAGCCCCAAACCCTTCCAGGCTGTCCAAATTCCGAGAGCTGACGTCAGCCCTATTCAGAGGGATATTCCTGCCACCCCTTTTCTGGAGACACGATGTTTTTCTGGCTGTCGCCTGCCATTCCCTTGACACTAGCAACATTTTTTGTCAACTCTTAATTATAAATAACTGTAATTTCCTCCATTGAGAGATTTGGATAGTTCAGCGTGGGGGCAGGGGGAGCCGTTTCAGCACTGAGAGGTGCTCAGATGGATGGAGAAGGAGAGGACCTCAGTTTCACCCGTGACAGCACGGAGCGCACAAATATCCTCCTGCTGATGTCCCCAAAGACACGATGAGGACCAAAACAACTCTAGAATGGGCAACTCCAATTCACCTCTATCCACTTTTCCCACTGGCATCCTTTGCATACACAGAGAGCATGTAACTGGCGTCTTGGCCAGTTGCTTCCTGCCAAGGTCACGCTCTCCCTCTTCTTCAGTGCTTCTGTGATTTTCCCAGGGGAGAGGCAGAGCAGCCTTTGGTCTCCACAAACAGCCTAAATGACCGCCCTCTCCTCTGATCCCCAAATAGCTTCTCAACGCCTGTGAGCCCAGAGTATTCCAAATGAGATGGTATTTACAGCAGGGTGGACACTGCAAACCAACACACAAACACAAGGAAGGTGAGGAGGGCACATGAAGGCACAGCTATCAGCTAGACGGCAAAAAAATAAAAATAAACCAACCCCCCAAAATAGGACAGAGGATAGAAGAGAGGCAGAGAAGAGTCATCAGGGTTTCTAGATTCAAAGCAACTGTTTTTTTTCCCAAGAGCATCCAAAACTCCTTAGTGAGCAGCTAGCATGTGGTAATACCACCTTGATCTGGGGAGCGCTTGCAGCCCTGGGAGAGTGGAGCTTGCAAGAAGAGGGCAGGCAACAGTAAAGAGAGGTTAGGGGTGGCAGGACCTTGCAGCCCTGCAGAAAAGGACTTGGGGGTGCTGGTGGATGAGAAGCTGGACATCAGCCAGCAGAGTGCACTTGCAGCCCAGAAGGCCAATTGCATTCTGGGCTGCATCAAAAGAAGCATGACCAGCAGATCGAGAGAAGTGATTCTGCCCCTTCACTCCGCTCTGGTGAGATCTCACCTGGGATACTGCGTCCAGCTCTGGAGCCCTCAGTGCATGAAGGACGTAGACCTGATGGAGCGGGGCCAGAGGAGGGCCATGAAAATGATCAGGGAGCTGGAACTCCTCTCCTACAAGGCCAGGCTGAGGGAGCTGGGGTTGTTCAGCCTGGAGAAAAGAAGGCTTCAGGGAGACCTAAGAGCAGCATCCCTGTACCTCAAGGGAGCTTATAAGAAGGCTGGAGAGGAGCCTGTTTACAAAGGGCTGTAGCGATAGGATGAGGGACAATGGTTTTAAACTAGAGTAGATTTAGACTGGATGTTAGGAACCAGTTCTTTACCACGAGGGTGGTGGGACAATGGAACAAGTTGCCTAGGGAAGTGGTGGAGTTCCCATCTCTGGAGACACCCAAGGTCAGGTCGGACAGAGCTCTGAGCAACCTGCTGTAGTTGAGGATATCCCTGCTCCCTGCAGGGGGGTTGGACTAGGATGGCCTTTAGAGGTCACTTCCAACCCAAACCAGTCAATGATTCTATGACTAGGGACTGTCATCATTACAAATGAGCGTGGACAAGAAGATCATCGAAAATGATGATACCTGGGAGAATCGGCCCAGATACAAGGACGCGTTCATGACAGTGCTGACCTGGGATACTGTTGACTTCAAAGCTGACAGTCCAACTTCAACGCAGGCTTAGGTAGCACGCTGCATATTGTTTTACTTGTGGGACTCATGGTTGGCAGCGAGCAAGATGGGAAAAGAGCCCTGGACCTGGTATTGCTCTACAGCAGTACAGGGGAGCCACACTGCTGCTCATGTGGTCCTGGTGCTGGATCAGGAGTACACGGCTCTGTATGGGACTTTATGACGCGCTGTCATGGTGTGACATCTCAGGCTAGAGAAAAAAGGGAAGGAAGATGAAGTGTTGCAGCTTCAGTGACTGTGTCATGGAGAATAGTGGAATCAGAGATTCGTAACTGTGGATGGAGAGAACATCCACAGGTCATCTAGTCTGACTCACTTGTTCAAAAGATGCCTCTCAAGGCTATGTCCGAAACTTGAACAGTTTCAAACAGAGGTTTCACAATTTCTCTTAGCAACCTAGTCCAGTATTTCACCACCCTCATGGTTAAAAAAAAAAAAGTCCCAAAGTCCTAACATCTAATTCAAATTTCTCACGTTCCCACTCGGGTCCATTGCTTCCTGCCCTATCAGCATGCATCTCTTCTCAGCGTCCTGCTCCATCTTCTCTGTGTCACCTCGTCACATCAAGTGGGAAGGTCATCAAACATCTGATGACTTATTGTGTTTTTCCTTGGACCGTTTTGCCCTATCCCGTGGTGCAGACAACATCTTTGTACTTGTAGATGACTATATCTACGAGTCGAGGTCTGGGCTGTCTTGGTCAAAGGGGAAGATGATGTACTTGAGAGACAGAGCAGACAGAGCGACAGGTGGACCACTTCTGGTGCACAGGTGGGAGAAGAGAGGATCTGCTTAACCAGAATGGACAATCAAGCTGCAATAACAAGCCTGATGTGGTTTAAGGTGGGAGAAGGAAGAACTTACTAGTGGCAGCTACATCATAACAGAGAATCTTGGAGCCATGAAAAGTGGCTAGTACCACTGAATGGCAAGAGATGGCACTTCTGAATGAAAAGTGGGCCCAGCACATACCCCGTGCAGGACCATAAATGCAGCTGAATTCTCTGGGTACTGCAAAGGATGCAGTGTGTAATGCCACAGGAATTCCACTGCAATTCAAAAATAGGAGTCTTTTCCCTGTAGACGTTTCAGAGGGGATGTGAGAGTTGGGTTGGGTGGAAGTTGTCCAAGTGCCCTCCATGGATAGCTAAAAAATACTTGAGACCAAGCCAGTTCCAGCTAGCCACACAGCCTAATGGAGTCACAGGGGATTCCTGGCTCTGCTTTCATGTCCTTCACCCATCACAAGGAAATTCCTCTTCCTACTGCCCGCAAGCAGGGAGGCTCCTTTTTTCCCCAAAAACCTCTGCTTGACAAATGAAAAATCCCTCAGCCTTCCTAGTAATGAGCACCAGCCTGCTATTAATGTTTTTGATGCGCTGACAACACTTCAAGGCTGCAAAGGGTTAAGGCAACACGAAACACACATCAACCCCACTTCTGAGGCACCAGCCAGAAGTTACAACTCAATTCATGAAGACACGTGGCATGAATATTTTCAGGGAGCATGCTCTAAACTCCCCGTATAAGCACTGAAGAGAGATGGTTCTCCAATCTCCTCCTCTGCCAAAGAATATGTTAAGAAGAGTGTGGCCAGCAGGTTGAGGGAGGTCTACTCTGCCCTACTGAGGTCACCTATGGGTTGTTGTGTCTGGTTCTGGGCTCCCCAGTTCAAGAAAGACAAAGAACTACTGGAGAGAGTCCAGCTGAGGAAGACAAAGATGCTGAGGAAGACAAAGATGCTGAGGGGCCTGGAGTATCTCTGTGCTGAGGAGAGGCTGAGAGCCCTGGGGCTGATTAGCTGGAGAGCAGAAGACAGAGGGGATCTGATCAATGCTTACCAATAGGGTTGGGGGAGAGAAGATGGAGTGTCAGTGGTGCCTAGCGACAGGACAAGGGGCAACGGGCACAAACTGGAACCCTGGAGGCTCCAGCTGAACATGAGGAAAAACTTCTCTCCTGTGAGGCTGACAGAGCCTGGCCAGGCTGCCCAGAGAGGTTGCTGAAACTCCTTCTCTGGAGAGATTCAAAACCCATCTGGACACCATCCTGGGTAACCTGCTCTGAGTGACCCTACTGGAGCGAGACAAGACGATCTCCAGAGGTCCCTCCCAACCCCTACTATGCTGTGACTCCTCTCCACGGTGATGCTGCAGGGAATCTCTGCCTACAGACATGACTCCTTCTCGATAGAATTTGTGAACCTTCACCTCTGCTCCCAGCACAGGAATCCCCAGCTGACGCTCAGTCTTGCCTCCCTTCTGTCCTACCCCAGGCAGACAAAGCCCACTACCACAACATAAAGAGGACGCGGTACCATCTTAGCACGGCACACAAGTCAAGATGGCTTTGCCTCCAGTCTAGACCGATAGCGGTCCTCGTAACTTCAGCTGCTTCACACTCTGGGTTTACCTGCACTGACATTTTCTGGCCTAAATGCAGCTGGGGAAATACTGCATTTTTAGGCAAAAAGCTGAAGACCTTCTGTACTGCTACTTGCATCTCCATGACTGTAGCCTAGGAGCTCCAGCTCCAGCCCAGCACACTACACTAGCACGCAACAAACATCATTGCCAGCACCATGACAACTTAGCAAGGCAACAACATTCGAACGATTCTCTTCTGGACAGGCTTCAGTAACACCACCAGATGCAAAACATGTGCAGGAGGTGAAGAGAAGGCTGAAGAGCTGCCAGACATTCCCCTGGGGTCATAGGTGGTACAACACTGCTAGAATACTACCCCCTGTAGTCCTTGGAAGCCTCTCATCAGCTTCATTGGACTCCAGCCAAAGAGTATTTGGATACACAAGGGATGAGGGCATCATATACCTCTTGGACATGCCTGCAAAAAACCACCTCTGAAGCAGTGACAGCAAGAGTATAACAGCCCAGGAAGTGGCTATCATTGCTTAAGAGACAGTTTAAAACTTGCATGAGTGGCAGAGTATCAAGATGTCCAAGAGGGTGACAGGGCAAAACACTCCTACATGAGACCCTTCAGGATCGGGGGTTTCCCTTGCGCAGAAGCAATTCCTGGTGGATGCAGAGAGAACTCTTGGTCTCCACATGGGAGGTGGATTTGGCTTTGGGACTGAAGCAGTAGCAGATGCTGCAGGGTCAGAGAGTTGCGCTGGCAAAGCTGCCGACAGGATCAAAAAGACAAGTTGTGGTTCAAGGCTGTGACCCTTCCCATCTAGATTTACTGGGGAAAGGGATCAAGAAGGCTGCAGATCACAGCAGGCAAGCTCCCAGTTACATCAGAGGGTAGTACGCAACTTCTTGAGGTCAGATTTGGGCAAGAAAGACAATAACATCAGTGTTAAGAGCAGAAAGCCCTGCAGGGCATTTTGCCCTGAGATAGGCTGAAGATTAAGTACTGCTAACAATGGCACGGCCCAGCTATTCCTGGAAGTGTTGGCTAAAAAGTTATTGACTAAATCATCACCCCGGCAGCCAAAGGCAACTCTATTTTAGACCTGGTTTTGGTAAGCGGTGTAGAAATTGTGAAAGAGCTGATGAGAGACAGAGAACATGGCCTGAGCTAACAACAAGCTGATTCGGATTAACTTCAGGAGAGGGGACGAAGGCAGGTCTCGAGCTGAGAACGGAAACCCAGGACTGCCCAGCAGACACAGCTGCAGCTGAGATGCCAGGGAGAGTGGGTTGAAACGGGAATTCCCTGAAGTCAAAAGCTGACTCCAGTGAAATCAAAACCTAAAAGGCTCGGTTAGAAATTAAAGGAGCAGCAGAATGAAGGAGCAGATCTGCTGAGCGGGGAAGGTGGAGCTGAAGCTCAGCGTAATGGAGCTGCAACCCTGGGTAAAATTAGCGGGTGGGTCTCCACCTCTATTCAGGACTGTGAGGAAGAATTTGACTTCCCTTCCAGTGGGGTACAGCAAGATTAAGGGCATGGCACTAGAGCAGAGCTCAAGATAAAGGGGAAACAAAGGTGGCAGCAGTTGGATGGGGGCTGAAGTGCCATTTGGGCAGGGCGGGAGAAAAGATGAACCACTGGGTTTCTGAATCCCGGCTCTGAAACGAGGAGGGTGCAGGGATAGAGAACAAGGGGCAATTCACCACCTCGCCTCCTCCATTCTCATCACGAATACCATTCAATAATATCACAGCGCTGGAGGGGAAGGGGCATCTTGGCACATCGGCATCTGAATACGGTTCCAGAGCACAGACAGCACGAGAGGGCTCAGAGAGGTGACAGGGCAGCAAGAAGAGGAGCGTTGGGCTGGGATCAGGCACCCAGTGGAGAAACACAGGGCTGCAGGAGGGAGCAGAGGGCTCCGCTGAAGCTGATTGAAGGAGGCATGAAGGGAAATGAACAAGGCAAGCGTGACCTCTGGCTCGGCAGCGACTACCTGACCTCTCTTCCACGGGGCCACAGCAGCTCGCAGCTGACACCGGCAGCCAGCCCAAATCCTGAGCATTGCCGCTGTCTGGCAGGGACAGTAAGAGGAAAAGCCCTAATGGGAAAGGACAGCTGGGTCACAAAGTTCCCTCCTGTGCTTCTCTGCCGAGCCAAGAAGTGGGAGGTGGCGCCGGGACCCCTTTTTCTCCCATGCTGCTCTTCCCCCATCCTTGCTGCGTCCTCTGAAAACTGGAAGCTGCCCTCAGAGGGTACAACAGCCACACTGATGGGTCTCAGCCCTTTGGGTCACCTCCTGAGGTGGACCAGCTAGAGCTGCAAGCCTCCATCACCAGTGCTCAGCAGAGACATGCAGGGTCTCTTTGCTCCACAGTACATTTTAGGATCTGAAGAGCTTGCACCTCCCACCCATGGAAAGAGCCATCACCACTGTTGCAGTGAGGACATCTACTCTTCCCACCCCTTCTCCCCCACATTGCCAAGCCCCTGGTTGCCAGCCTTCCACCTCTCAAGCTGCAGGGATCCTCTGTGGACCCACCACATCCGCACCCCTGCAGCCCACTTTAAGGTCCACCACAACACCGGCAGCGCCAAACAACTTCCTTCCCAGGCCAGAGAGGCAAGAAACCTCCTGTTGGCAAAGTCCTCTTCCCAAGAGCTTTCCTCATACAACCTCAGAGGTGTAGAATTCCACATGGAAAACCCCGTGGCACCAAGAGGACACCCACAAATCCAGCGTTTCTTACAGCACTTCAGCCCTACAGCGTTATTTGGTTCTGCCAAACAACCAAAGCTTGTACACGCTTGAAAGTTAACCCCAAACAAGCCAATCGTTTCCCCAAAAAGCTCCCACAGGAGGCTGACTTTGAGCTTGCGTGACCACTACTGATTCAGCCCACGAACCTTCCTTTTCAGCCCCTCAGGAAGGACAAACCCACCACTCAAGTCCCATAAACTTCCTGGCTTATGTGACAATTCTTGTGGTGCTTCAGCATAATGGGCCATCAACTTTCCCCTGGGATAAATTTGTCCGGGCAATCTGTGTTTTAGTGCTCTACATCTTGGGGGAGTTGATCGCATTTGGGGTTTCTTTTAATGGGAGTCGGTAGCTGGGATCAATTGTAAAAGCTCCGTTTCCACGGAAATGGGTATTTAATAGATTTTTGAAAATGGTGGTTATTGACCCAATGGGCCTTAATGGCTTAAAAAACCATCCAATTGTCATATGTACGAGTAAATGCACATGATTTTCAAGCACATACTGGAATAGGCAGTAAAAACCCTTTTAAACTGCAGGGACCTGGTCAATAGGGGGTTTCCATTTGCTTCCTTGGCCTTTCTATTTCTAGCAGAGTGAATCACGGCCGTCTCTTCCTCGGAGAGGGCCGCCACTGCCTCACGGGTGAGATCATCTTAAAACATGCCACCCATCTGAGACCCATCAAGGTACGGGGATGTCTTTCATTAGACCGGGCAGCGATGCAGAGTCAGGCTTTCAGAGCAGCTGGACTTCCAGCTGCTCGTGGTGGGAGTAGAGGACACACGGACTGTCTCTCATCCTCCATCCTCTCACCCTGCCTGCTCCCAGGAATTGCTCCTTGGGAGCTGAAAAGCCACGTATGTCTCAGTCTCCTGGGTTTGAACTCAACCCGCAGGCTCCCAGTTGGCGATCCTACAGTGAGAAACTCCCAGGGAGAAATCTTGGATTATCTGAGGTTTACACGTAGCAGAAACATCAACCAATTACTAAGTAGTAATCCTGGAAGCAACAAACAGACTAAGCCCTGATATTTGTTTCATGTATTTAGGGTTATCACCCTCACCAGTTCTCCAAGTTTTACAAAGATTCAACACAGGCTGCAGTTCCTTCCCACCTTTGCCCACCATGGGGGCAGCTCCCCTCTCCCAGCTGTCTTTTTCATGAGCCTGCAGGAACAAAGTTGCCTAAGATTTTTCTGTTTGAACTCAAGCCATGGGTCCAAATATTGCCAAGAGGATATCCCAAGCCATGCCTGTGCAGGACAGCAAGGCTGGGTATGTGTCAGCACCACAGAACAAGCAAGACAACACCCAAGGACCTGAAAGCTCACAAATTGCAAAGGATTGTCTGTCCTCCTGCTCTCTTACCTTCCCCTTCAAAAACCCAGCGAAGCAGGAATGAGAGTTCAGAGCCACAGCCTGTTGCTTCTCCTCCTCATCAGTGGAATAAGCGAAGGAGACAAATATTGCAGGTCACCACCTGCTTCCATCCCAGTAAGTTACCTCCCACTGCCATCTCCAAGTAGGATCACAACAGAGCATCCCACCTGCTTACACCAACACTCACCTCCACCCCCAGAACCCCAGGAGCACACAAACTGGCAACGCTGCTGGCCAAGTGCAGGCTCTGGCTGCAAACTTCAAGGCATGCCTGGGGGATAGGACCCTGTGAGGTTGGGCTTATTCACCTGTAGCCAGCATCAACCCCTTGCTCTCAGAAAGCATGAAGGAGGAGGCTCAGATCATCACAGGGGCCTCTGAAAACACGTTGTCATTCCCCCAGAGCCCATGCCCAGCCACCTGTGAGAGCACACACCTAACAGCATACCTCGCAAGTAAGGAAGTTACTGCGCATCTTACGGGGGCTGGAAGGAGGAGAGGAGAGCTGTCACCATAGACTTGTTTGGATTGGAAGAGACCTTGAAGATCACTGAGTCCAACTGTTAGTGCAGCGCTGCCAGGGCACCACTAAATCAAATCTTTCAGCACCACATCTCCACGGCTTGGAAACCCCTCCAGGGATCAGGGGGACTCCACCCCTGCCCTGGGCAGCCTGGGCCAGGCCTGGGGAACCCTTGACAGTGGGGAAGAAATTGTTCCTCAGCTCCAACCTAAACCTGCCCTGGCTGGGGCAACTTGAGGCTGGTTCCTCATCCTGTTGCTGGAGCAGAGCCCAACACCCACCCACCGGCTCCAACCTCCTGTCAGGGAGCTGTGGAGAGCCAGAAGGTCTCCCCTGAGCCTCCTTTGCTCCAGGCTGAACACCCTCAGGTCCCTCAGCCTCTCCTCATCACACTTGTGCTCTAGACCCTTCCCCAACTCCATTGCCCTTCTCTGGACACGCTCCAGCCCTTCGATGTCCTCCTTGCAGCGAGACATCATCCCTGAAACCAGGGAAACAGCAGTGGCTGGGGGCAGGGGGGTTAATCAGAAGAATTCAAAAGAAACATCTGAAGACACAGTTTTGAAGCATTTGGGGAAGGCAAGAAGCCCTGCCAGGGAGAAAGGCAGTAAAACAGCAGCTTGGGGCAGGAGAGGAGCCCAGCACTGCTCTGGGTAGATGGGCTCCGAAGCCCAGCACCAGGGCACACCAACACACTTTGGAGAGACTCAACTGCGCAGGATAAACGATTGCCTTCTTCTGACAGTGTTGATGCTGGCTGGCCAGACACTGGAATTAGACAGAACATGTGCGAGAGGACAAGTGAGAAGCTCTGGAGGACACGGAGAAATGTGTTTGCAGCCCCTTGCGGTTTTGCGAGGCAGAACTGAACAGTGGCAAGTTATTCTAGAGCAGGCTCCAAGCTAAACAAAGCCAGGTATGGTTCACTTTCTGCCTGGATTGTTTGTTTTAAAGCCAAATGAAAAACATCCTGGGCCACGACCAAGCCTAGCAGCACGATTTGCCTGTCTAAGGTTGCACAGATAAGCCCTGTCCCACCTAAAGCCACAAGAGCAGATCTGGAAATCAGCTTTCTCTTAGTTTTTTGCCTGCAGCAAAAAATACAAAGTGACATTCCATGTTTAGGGAGGTCTTACGGTCTCGGTAAACAAGTTGGTGTCTCCAGGAGCCTGATTTTCACTGCCAATTTTTCTAGCACGGTTGACGATTTGCTGAGGGAAGGCAGAGGGATGGTGCAGGTAGGTGGAACGCTCCTGGCCTCCCCCAGCACTCTGTGGGCTTCACGTGGCTGAGCAGAGCCTCAAGGCCAGGAGGCTCAGCGAAGCACTCCAGACAAAGGGGAGCTGCATAAATGAAAGCATCATCTCCTGCCTTGCATTTAGCCGGGACCGGGCAGCTTCATCTCCCGTTAAACTGCCTCTTTTCCCCAACCAGGGGCTGGGCCGCAAGAGGCCAGAGCCTCAGCATCAATGGTAGCACCTCATTGCTGCACAACTAGGGGGCCAAGATCACAGAATCCCAGAGTGGTAGGAGTTGGAAGGGACCTCTGGAGATCATGTCATCCAGCCCTCTTGCTCCAGCAGGGTCACCCAGAGCAGGGGCCCAAGATTGCACTGTCCAGGTGGGTTTTGAGTCTCACTGGAGAAGGAGACTCCACAACCTCTCTGGGCAGCCTTGGCCAGATTCTGGGACCCTCACTGCAAAGAATTTTTTCCTCATATTCAGATGGAACCTCCTGGGTTCCATTTCTTGCCCATTGCCCCTTGTCCTGTTACTGAGCACCACTGAAAAGAGTCTGGCCCCATCACCTGACCCCCATTGTTTAGATATGGACCAGCATAAGATCTCTCATCATCTAAGACTTCTGTGCCTCAGTTTCCCCCTCGTGAAAAGCTGAAATTACTCTTATCCACAACACAGGCAAGTGTTTGCAACAGTCTTAGAAGACACGATCTTTGCTGCACAGGGTTTTCGAAGAAGCTTAGAGAATCTAGGCACCCATATCCCACTGCTGTTTAATGAAAGGAAAGCATCCAGCTTTTCACCAGGTGCCTCCTCCTCCTTTCCCACCCATCTCCCATACCATCCTCCTTCATAGGACAGACCTCAGAGAGCTGTGAACTTGATGAGCATGATGAAGATGACCCTACAGCACACATGCCACCAAGGACGTGCCACGCTACTGCCTAAAGCCTGTCTCCAAATTGCTGGGACTGATGTACCATCTTCAGCACCAGGTCTCAGGAGACAGAGTGCCTGGGGACCAGAACCAGTCACGGCTGGAGAGAAACATGGAATAACATGTAGCAGGAGGCATCTTGTTCCTCTCCTGAAAGAAGGCACGGCTGGTGGAAAGGGGCCAGACCACAAACTGATTTCTGCAGGGATGGGGGGAAGGCAGAGCCATTAGCTTGAGGTCATCTCCAAAAAATCATTCTGGTGACTACCAGGTGGTAAGCAGAAGTCAGCCTCTCTTCTTCAACCAGCCTTCCTGACTAGTAGGGCAGCAGAAAGGTAGACAGAGGCAGTGCAAGGCTGAGGAAGGATTTGGGATGATGCTCAGATGACCCCACAGGAGGCTGCAACATCCATGGCCTTGCTGCAGAAAGTCAGTGAAAGGGTGGCAGAAGACCAGAGTGCCACCTTGCCAGTCTCTGGCTTGCTTCACCTGTACAGATCAAAAACTCTTGGGCGCTGGTAGAAGAAGGACCCTTGAACAGGGATGACAACAGTGGGCAAATTTGCTAGGCTGGGATGATCAAGGAGCTGGAGCCCATCCCCTGTGAGGCCAGGCTGAGAGACTTGGGGCTGTTCAGCTTGAAGAGGACAAGGCTCCAGCAAGACCTTGTAGCAGCCTTCCGGTATTTAAAGGGACTTATAAGAAAGCTGGGGCGGGACTCATTGTCTGGCAATGTAGGACGAGGGGTCATGGTTTAAAACTGAAAGAGGAGAGATTTAGATTATATATTGGGAAGAATTTCTTCACTGTGATGGTAGTAAGACATGCGAACAGGTTGCCCAGAGAAGTTGTGAACACTCTATCCCTGGAAGTGTTCAAGGCCAGGTTGGATGGGGCTTGGGGCAACCTGGTCTAGTGGGAGGTGTCCTTGCCCATGGCAGGGGGGGTGGGACTAAATGATCTTTAAGGTCCCTTCCAATCCAACCATTCCATGTTTCCATGATGCTCCCACAGGCATCAAGCCAACAGCTCCACCAGTCACTTCTCACCAAAGGGCAAAAACTTGCAGCTTTGACATTAGTCAGGAAAGGGATCAAGACAAAAAAAGAGGAAAAGAAATCTGCTCGAGACAAACATCTCCCCCTCGGTTTTTCCTTTTTCATCCTGTATAGAAAAAAATAAGCAAGTCCCAAGCCTCCCACTTATTTTTAGGTCCAGGCGATTGGGTGTCCCAGCCAAATTGTGGCGCGCACAAGCCAGCATTCTAAAAATGTCTTCCTCACGGATATAAAAAGGACGCAAGATAATTTATTAGGGAAGTTTTGTAATGCAATGATCATACGTTAGCCACAAACAAAACCAAAAATCCAAGGCTGCCTCTAGTCCCCAGCACAGCCTTTGGCAGGCGATGGTCATCCTCGCCCTCCCCAAAGCCTCCCAGCAGAGCCCTCTGCCTTGTGCCATCTCGGTGGGTTTGGGCTCCACCAGGCCCTTTCCCTCTCGCCCCATCACTCTCTGCAAAGCAGCAATTTGATTTCCTAAATGATGGTGGCATCAGGGCCAAGGAAAACTAAAAGCAGAATGTTCTCTTCGCGACTCCAATGGCCGCAGCTCAGCCTGCCAACCCAAACGCCGATTAAATCATCCCAGAGACCCCGTCAACACCGAGCTGACGGTCTCCTACTGGATGGCTGCTGAGCTTTTTGCCACCCTGCTGTTTTGGCTCCCGGGGTCTCGCTAGCCTGGCCAGGGTCTTGGCTGGAATCCTGTGCCAACAGGCAAGGGGGCAGTCAGACAAGGAGAAGCCCTGGTGAGGGCTGAACATCAGGACAAAGAGTGACCCCCCCCCAGCCATCAAACACATACTGTTCCTTCACAATTGCCATCCCAACACAATTGGCTCCCCTCAAGTGAGCCCTGGAGACAGTGGCGTTCGCTAGAACAATAGCGCACATCTGGGACAGCTGTTTTCCCTGAAAGCACCCCAGCTGCCTACAGCCACCGGGCAGGGGTCCTCTCCCCTCGCTCACACGCAGATCATGTTCTCCCTCTCCCGTGGAGACGTGGTCACTTCTAGGGGGACCTGGCAGGTTCCTCGAGGAGCATGCTGCCTGGCAGCTCCGTGCTCACAGTAAGGCTCGTGGGAGTGAGCAAGACTCACATCCAGCAGAGGCTTACTGGAAATTAACCCCCTAGCCTTCTACCTTGGGAAGGAAAGAATTGCATTAGTGAAGATCTTATCTCCTACCTTTAGTACCCTAATAAGCCGTGGAAGAAGATTTGGGCACATCAGCCATATGCTGGCAGCTTGTTAGACAGAGCAGCCTGCTTTGGCCAGCACCAAAGCCAGGGGCTGAGAATCAGCTCTTGGACTTGGACACCTCCACACTCCTCTTCCAACCCTGCTCCTGTGCTCCCTAGGGTAACATAACAAAGCTCTGGTCCCGTCAGAAGCCACTGTGATATGGAGTCCTCTACTCTTGACTGGTGGCCCCAAGACATTTCACACTCCCTTGGATGGCTGCACCTTGGTGCCACAGACCACACCCTACCCCCCACCACTTCCCACCCCAAAAGAAGTCACTCTCACAGTTCCACTGGCCTGATGCCACATTGGAGGGGCTGAGTCAGACCCTGGCCTTGCCACATATGCCTTTGAGAGTATGCCTTCGTGCTGGAGCTCCCATCATCACCTTACCTGCCACTCCTGACCTTCACCTTGCAGACCTCTCATCATTTGACATTACAGCCCATGGTTACCCTTTCCCTTTTCCTATTAGCCCACCCTGGAGAGATTATAATCACCTTCTCTTACATCTTTGTGAGAAGAAAAGCCCGAAAGAGGCTTTTGGGGTGCCAAACTCATTTACAATAAAGTTTGGGAGAAATAAAGGAGACAAAGACAGACAAAGACATCCCACAGAAGGAATGGAGCAGCCTTCACAGCAAACGAGGAACCAGAACACAGAAACAGGAAGACTAAGCAAACAAAAACACATCTTGCAGGGACAGCAAAGGCAGGAGCCAGAGGCTGAGGCGGGCAGTTCCCCAGCAGCACAACTGGAAACACGCTGCAGAGCGCGCTGAGTCACACAAACCAAGCCCACAGTGCCTTACCTCACCACCCAGAGCCCTCCCTCTCGGGAGTAAGATCCCACTAGCGGGCTCACCTTTGGCACAACGCACCACAGAAAGCAAATTTGGTGGTTTTCACTCCTGAACTAAAGCTTCGGGCGAGCTGAGTCAGCCACAGGCACGTTCACATGGCTATAGCCTTCAAGTCCCGCCACGAGCAAGCAGCTTGGTAGACATCCTGTCCGCCTGACGCAAGGGGCACTACCAAGGACAACCGGTTCTATCTTTGCCGAGTTTTGAAGTCAGCAATCAATGGGAAGCCTCAGAGAGAGGGGGCTTTCCTTCAAAGGAAGAATAAGTTTTTTGACAAGCTCAAATCCAGTCACTCTCATGAAACTTTAAAGCATCCACCAAGAAACCATCAGGCTCTAGCAAAAAGCCCCATTTTACTACTGCATCTCTCCAGTCCCAGCAGGTCTACCAGAGAGGAGAAGCAACGAGCTCGGAAGCCAATGAACACATCACTGCCACCTTTGATGTCCCCAAAGCACCCATGTCCTCACCACCACGCTTACAAGTCCTGAGATCCGAGTCCACCACTTGAGGCTTGGTCCTTTGGCAACATCAAGCCAATATTTGGGTACAGCAGGACCCCAAGAGGTGCCAACGGGAGCTAAAAAATAGCCAGAGCTCAGGTCCTGAGTACCTCCCAACCGTGCTTTCCTCATGAGAGCATCAAGCAAGCAAACGGTCCCTTTCACTCAGCATTTGACAGACAGCAAGCTCAACAATTAGCACATAATACACCTTCTCCGACCATCCTTCAAGCAACCAGTCACAACAAGCAGCAAAAGTTAGTAAATTTGCGGATGACACCAAGTTGGGGAGCAGTGTCGATACCTTGGAGGGTAAGAAGACGCTGCAGAGGAACCTGGACAGGCTGGGTCATTGGGCTGAGGCCAATGGTATGAGGTTCAACAAGGCCAAGTGCAGGGTCCTGCACTTTGGCCACAACAACCCCCTGTATCGCTCCAGACTGGGGGATGAGTGGCTGGAGAGCGGCCCGGCAGAGAGGGACCTGGCAGTGCTGGTTGGCAGCAGCTGAACAGGAGGCAGCTGTGCCCAGGGGGCACGGAAGGGCAACGGCATCTTGGCCTGTGTCAGGACTAGTGTGGCCAGCAGGACTAGGGATGGAATTCTGCCCCTGGACTCAGCCCTGGGGAGGCCTCACCTCGAGCACTGGGGGCAGCTCTGGGCCCCGCACTGCAAGAAGGATCTGGAGGGGCTGGAGCGGGTCCAGAGGAGAGAGACCAGACTGGGGAAGGGACTGGAGGGGAAATCTTCTGAGAAGAGGCTGAGGGAGCTGGGGTTGTTCAGCCTGGAGAAGAGGAGGCTCAGGGGGGACCTTGTTACTCCTTGTTACTTAGTGGCAGGGTTTAGCTGAGTGGTGGTGGTAGGTCATAGGCTGGACTCGATGATCTGAGAGGTCTTTTCCAGCCTTAAACATTCTGTGATGCTGTAAGGTTTCCTGTAATGATGGAAGGTGAAAGGGAAGTGAGAAGTGAATTTGAATGTTGTCTTACCATGTGGTTGGGATTAAGGTCTGTGTGTGTCAACTGTTGTCTCAAGATGCTGGCCTTGCCTCACCTGCTCTCAGCTTCATACCTTTTATCCTATCAGTCCAACCACAGCCACATGAACATTTCCTGACAATAGGCTGAGAAGTGCCAGAGAATAGCTTGGAGCGATCTGTTCATCCTCAGGGTTTGTCCACCAGAGACTTTCAGCGACCTTCAGTGACAAAACACCACCTAAACAGCAGGAGGCTCCCAAGCAGCCTTAACCTGATTAAGCACCATTCCCTTCAGACAGGAAGCCAGTCGAGGTTACGCTGAAGCCTATCAAGGCTCCTGTTACTCAGTTACACTTCAATATCCCAGCTGTGGTCATCCCAGCGGAGGCCACCAAGAGCCTGGAGATGCCTCATCATTTTTCACCTCCTTCCATCTCTTGGGCAATTTCAGCCATTCCTTTGTGTGGCGAGATGAAAGCCCAGCAGTTCTGCCCTTATCCACTTGGCTCTCCAGGCTCTGCTCCAGTTTTTCTCTGCACAGTTAAGTGTGTCACACCAGCCTCTCATTGACTAACTGCCTGAGGGGGACCCTCGCTGAGTGTTAATTGCTGGTAATGAGTTGTTGCTGCTTTCCTTCCAAGAGCACCAATTAGAGCAGCGCTCAGACTCTGCAAGAAGATGCATGTCTGCAGCAAATCACGGCAGATTTTACTCCAGACCCTGGCGTTGCACTGCCAGCAACTCCTGGAAAACACTTTAACAGGATGAGGCTGGGTGAAGGATGACAGCAGGCAGCTCTTCTGACATTGCCTGTCCCTTTGTTCCTCATATGGTGGGGTCAGGGAGAATGAGAAGTCTCTGACTTGCTTCCTAAGGCTCCTGTTGTGGTGCCTTGCAGGGCTGTCTACGCTCGGTTGCTCACCTGAGCTCTAGCTCAAGTCTCCAACCACAAGCACACAGTCCTACCTGTGGATTTTACACATGGGTGGTGGCCCAGCTAGCTCAGAGTCTTGTCCTGTGTGCTACCAGAGGAGGTGAAGAATCATAGAATCATAGAATCTTTGAGGTTGGAAAAGACCCTTGGGATCATCGAGTCCAACTGTTAACCCTATTCTACAAAATTCATCCGTAAACCATATCCTCTAACACCACATCTAAACGCCCTTTAAACACACCCAGTGATGGGGATCCACCCCCCTCCCTGGGCAGCCTATGCCAGGAGCTGGCTACTCCTGCTGCAATTTTTTTTTTTCCTACCAGTCTAACCCTCCCCAGTTGCAGTTTGGAACCATTCCCTCTTGTTCTATTGCTGGTCACCCGTGAGAAGAGCCC
>WEIS01029104.1:333-13603 GCA_013389965.1 Todus mexicanus | reverse complement strand
CAGAAGCATGTATTGAAAAAAATGTATGGACAAATGGTTGGTTTATATTTTTCTCGGTATTGAAAAAAAGAGATATTTAGGGATAGTTAAGTCGCATAACCCGAAAATAATGCCTTAATTCTTCTTAAGAAATGTATCATATTTCTCTCAGTGCTTACAACTCTCTCTGAAAGGTACAGCTATAGAGATCAGAAAGTGAAAAAGACTTTGATAGCCATATACTTGACAAGAAAAAGTTGTACAGGTAATACAGAACTGTACGATATAATACCTACTGCATAGCTGCATGTTAAGCCCTTCAGGAAGAAGCAATGGGGAGTGTGCAGTCTTTTGACCATGACAGTAAGATCCAAGGGGAGGAGCTGTGAACACTACTCTGTGAACTTTTTACTCTTCAGCAAACACTTGGTGTTCACAATATATAGGTTGTCTGTATAAATACACATAGCTATAAATATGTTTGTGTACATTATATATAAAGTAGTATTTTGGAAAGAGATCAAAATGTTCACCCTCCCCCAAGCTGAGCACACTGCTTGATATGAGAGAGAATCAACAGCATCATGCTCTTCCTGACTTTAGAAGGGAAACTTGACTTGGTCTCCAATTTCCTGAACTGAGGGTACTAATAATTTGTCTTGAACATAATGTAGGCATTACAAGAACCAGCACCCAACAGAGTAAAAATTGATCAGGTCCTGCTGAACAGTTCTTTCTGCTCCTTGACTTCTGCAGAGGATTTGGGGTTGGAGCAGCTCAGAGGCAGGAGCAGTGTGTACTCAGTTTAGGGTTCAGTGGCCCAGGGAAAGAAAGCAGTTAACATAGGTTTGTTAGTCAATATAAATTGCTGTGCTAGTTTGATGTTATTGTCATGCTTTGTACAGGTTTTTGGGATGCCTGGCTCTTCTTCGTATGTACTGTATAAAACCTTAGCCCCATACACTAGGTTTGATTCCCCCTGAGAGGCCAGACCCCTAAAAACTCTGGTATTTTTCTATCTAACGAGTACTAATGCAAGATTCCTTTCTTAACACTTTTAACCAGAGCAGTTATTCAGCAGGTGCTATTCATTTTGTAAATCATTTTACCTTCAGCACTCTGTGTCAGGAAAATTAAAGGCAGATCCATTACATGAAACCATGTTCCAACCTATTAGATCATATCACTGGGCCTTTCTTCCCTTGTGGGTAAGTAATGATAATCTAGTGCTGTCCCTAGTGTGGGGTTATAATTAAGGTCTTCTGCAGGCAGGTGTGCCATTTATCTGTTGTTTAGAGCCATGCCAGTACACGGTGGTGAATCTGCTCTCTGGCAGGAGTCCCAGTTAGAAGGGTGTGACATTTATCAGAACACTAATTAACGAATGCTATTGTATATGTGAAGATTATAGTAATATATCGTGCAGCTATCCTTTTTGTTGTTGTTGTTCTGGTGCCCTGTTACAACTATTAGTGTAAAATCTGAAGTGTGGTGTCCTGAGCTCTCCCTGTTCCACTAGGATTTTGAGAGCTGTTGGCATCTTCACATGTCAGGCTGAATTTTTCTGTGTTTCTTTCTTGCTTAAAAATGATGAGTTTTCTTCTACTCTACTTAAGAGACTGGATTACACTGGCTGTCATTTTACTTGACCACTATTAATGGTGGCAGTGGGCATAAATTATTTTCTGCTAGAAATTCTTTCAAGTTTGAAGCTTACGCGGCAATTTTAAAAGATGACAATCAGCTTAGAGATTTGGGTTTATGATCATCACTTTGATTCCTGTTAGGTTATGAACACTACCTATGGAATATCAACAGTAGATTTCAAAACAAATGCCCAAAGTATTCCCAGTTGTTACTTGAATATTTAAGTATATGAATGCCAACTTTGCAGTTCTTCAGTAATTATCTGAGTTTCATATTTTTCAAGTAAAATACTTAGTTTTCCCAAATGTAAAAGTTATGCCTTTGGAAAGAACAACAAAATATTTTAAAGATTAAAATCAGGGCATTGAGACCTTCTTTCTCCTGATCCATTCTAATACACACTATTACAGGATGCTCAGTATCCAGTATGAGTGCACTTCTACACAGTGTTTCTTGTTCTGATTGATGTTATAAAACTCCAAAGAGTTTGGAAGGAATTATCCATCTATGAAAATCAGCTCTTAGTCATCACATGAGGAAATGCAAAGTTTTCCTTCTCTTCAGTGGTAAAGCTATATAGTCATACAACCATTTCCTCAAGATCTTTGGAAAGTCAGGGTTGTCTGTCTTCAAGTCAGGTCTCGTGGCTTGAGTATTTGGCTGAGCAACTCTGCTAGACTTGGTTTCATCACATACAGGAGCCTTGGGAATGCCAGGCAAGGAGCTCTATATATGGTAGTCCCTTCCGTAATTCCTATATTTAAAACCAAACAAAACGCCAAAAAAAACCAAGCAAACAAAAGACCCCAACCAAACAAATGAACAAAAACCCCAACCATTTTATTAATTTTTTTTTATTTAATGGAGCTTGGGTACAAATGTGCATTCTTGGCATTATCCACAGCTTTTTCACGTCAGGCTGGTGTGCACCAGCCCATGAGATGAACTGTGGAATTAATTTCAGCGCAGTCCAGAATTAAACATCTAAATTATTTACATGAATTATATATATTATTTAGAGTGGAGATAAGCACCTTTCCCTGTAAGGTTGTACACAGAAGAAATATGTTAGTGCAAACCACTTTCCTTGTAAACTCACACCTGGAGTTTGTTATGATGCATTTTAAAAGATCCACAGATTAACTACTTGATTTCTTCAGGCTTATGTATATTTTTGATGGCTTTTTGCACGTATAACTATCATAACAAAGGCTGTCTTCTGCAGATATACTGCTTTTGGAGAGCAAATGCTGTACCTAGATCAGTAACTAACATTTCAGGCACTGCCTTTAGGGGGAGAAAAAAGTCCAAACTTCTTAAAGGTCACTTTGTAAACCAGTAGTTTGTGTCAAATGCTTCTGCAGCTCTGGACACTCTCTAGTGGTCACCTATAATTGAACATAGTAGGAAAATGTCATATCTTGTCTTTTTGTCACTTGTTCTTTATCTCTGAGGGGCCAACTTCATTCCTCCCCCACTCTTCCACTCACTTTTACATGTAAGCAGTTCCGTTTCAGCATATCTCATTAAACAATGTTGCAGATGACCCTGTAGGTATTTTTTTGTCCACAGAAGATAAATTTATCAGTATTATTTCTTTCCCTGATAACACTATTTTCTAAAATTTTCTCATGTTTCTATCTTCCCTTTTATTTAAAAAAAGAATGTAATGTGAAATATGCTTCTGAAAAATGTTCCTTTCTATGTTTGTCAATCTGTTACGTAAGAGAAGTGCCAAATTACCTGTGCTTTTGTGCTTATTTCCCTGTTTTGTTCTGCACCTAACATAGTAAAGAAACAAAAAACAAGCAAGTATTTGGTTTATTTCAAGAAGAGTTCAAGATATGTATTTTTGTTTTGATCCCAGCAGAACACAATTTGACTTTGAGGCACCTTTGGTGAAATTTGTCCTGCTCTGTGCCAGCATCTTTCAGCCTTTCCACTTGCTTCTCTGACAGCTGGATGGCAAGCCATGTCACCTTGTTCAGTCTCATTTTCCTTGCAGACAGTGCTAGACTGCCGGTGTTACATCTGTCACCCAAGGTTTTGAGATGACTGTGCCAAACTGCAGAGGTACTCATGATGGGCAATTTGGTAGCTGGCTTGAAGAGCGTCCATCAACTTTAGTTGTTACCTGGAGGACTGTGACAGTTGGAAATGCCTCCTGGGCAGGTGGTGGTTGGGATGCAGAGCCCTGGAATGGCTTGTGCTGCTGCTCGAGTATCTTGCCTGCATGAGGCTCTAGGTGGCTGATGGTGTGGGATGTAAGTCATTGGTGACTGCAGGATGTGTATGGAGACAGACAACCCTTCCACCTTCTTGCAGCTCGTGTGAAGGAAGAAATAGAAGGGAACTAGAGATACAAAGCTCCTGACATTAAAGTTGCCTATAGCTGTTCTTAGTACATGAAATTTTGTTTTAGCGTTCATCTTAAATGATCATTACCGTGAAACGGTACTATTATCACCAGTGATAAGTTGGTCTGTCTGGAACGTCTTTTTCTGTGCTATTTTAATATATTAAGTGCTTAGTTTTGCTTTTATTAGCTGCCTGTGTTGAGCATATCTATGAGGAAATTCACAAATGTGGTTAAACCAAAAGCTTTTAGTAAAGTTTTAGGAGAATATTAAATCACCTGCAGAAATAAATTTTCTGGCAATTGTGATATAACACTCACTAAATAACACATCTGTACTTGCCTGAAGCCTACAAAGCTTTAGAGGAACAACACACTCTGCAAATACTACCCTTCAAAACATCCCAGAAATTTAAAGTAAGTATGGTCTTAAACTCTTGTACCATGCAGATATAGCATATCCCATGATAATGCACAAGACAAGATGTATATACAAGATATAAATCATGTTACTGGAAACATATGGTGTCCATTGCTGATTGTCGCTATTGCAGCTGTTCTGATATTGCCAGTTGTTTTGGCTTCCAGTTGGATAAATCAGTAAAGAAAATATTTAATGTGTAGGGTATATGCCTTGCAAAACCATCCACTTTTAGCTGTGCTGACAATAGGTAGCCAGTGAGAATTGTAAGTAATGTTTTGAGCCATTGCATCCAAACTGTGAGTTAGTGCCATCTTGCCTTCAGCCTTTCAAGTGCTCATTCAATCACCCTCATCTAATTGCTTAGCATATAACTGTTATTTTGTACTTGGCCTGACTGTGGTATGAGTGCAGCTTCATCTACAACAGCAGAAAATAAGTGGGGTTCTTGAAAGAATGATAGGCAAATGAATCTCACTGATGGTAGCATCAATTAACTCAGTAATGTATTACAATTGCCATCAGTAAAGAATACAAGCCTGAGCAATCTTTAGCATATCAGAGCTCTGCAGGATCCTAGCCTTGCGTGCCTTGCCAGTGCAGCACTGCTAAGGGTAAAACCAGCCAAATAATCCTTGCAGAACTAATGAATAACGTTTCAAGCTGGATGGGCGAGTCCAGTTCAGCACAACTGCTCCTCCCACTCCTCATGCACACACAGTTTGAGATCACCCTCCACCAGAACATGCTCTACATACTCAGAATTTATCAGTAAAGAACTTTCAGAATAACACTGCAAATGTATACCACCAGCAAGCTGGTGTTGCTGGAACCGTGCTGGTTTATTAGGGCTCTGTGAGCTTCTAAAGAAGCCTGTTGGTAGACCAGGGCTTCAGTGTGCTGCTTCTGTGCTTTGGTGCTCTGTTGCTTTAGCTACAGATGGATAGGGCAGCTATGTTAAACAGGCTCTGGAGGCAAAACTGATTAGTCAAACTCTGTGAAGAGATATGGCAGACAATGATCATAGAACCGTAGAATCTTTAAGGTTGGAAACAACCTTTAAGATCATCAAGTCCAACCATTTGCTAAATATCATAACAACCTTCCAACCATGTCTTGAAGTTTCACATCTACATCTTTTTTGAACATCTCCAGGAACAGCTGTTCCTCTCCCTATGTGAACCTTAGAATATGCACAGAGCAAGGTAGTAACTGTGATACCTTATATTTTTGTCTCTATGCATGTGATTGGCATGGCATCTCTGTTTGCAGAACTTACATTCAACTTCATAATGCAATAACTCCCATAAAGAGCTAGTTTAGTTTTCACCTCGCCAAAGATGATCCGGCAAAGAGTCTTTTTTGCTATCTGTCCTTATACCAATCTTTAGTTTGTTAGCTACAGGATTTCTTAAGGGAAGGTGACTCTTTAAAGTTGGTGTTATCAATTCTAAACTCTTAAAGTGAGTCCTTGATGGATTTTCTAGTTAAAAGGCTTAATATCATTGCATTGTCTTGCAAAAAATGTCAAAACGCAAGTATTTGAAAGTAAGAAAATGCATGAGTATGGACTGCATGAATACTAATTTTACCTGTTGACATTTTTCTCTCCACATTTGTGTGTATCCAAAAGGTAGGATGGCTTTTCCAAGAATGAGAAAAAGAGGACATGACTGACTAATGAGTGTTCATATCATCATACTTACTTAAAAGGGGTGGGCTTAAGATGGAACTTATTGTAGTGATTGATTTTGTAATTTAATGTCCGCTTGTTACAATTTTCATGGTTTCCGTTTCTTTTAGAAAGATGATAGTAAAAATGAGCACTTTTTTCAACTCTTGCAAAATATATATGTTTGTATTTTATGTTGGCATTTTGAGGGCTTCCTTTTTCCTCCATTTTCTGCAGGCAATGAGAATATGTAATGTGAGGGAATTATTTCATGTCTCTTTCTACCTTTTAAAAAACCCTATTGTATATTACAGCTTTCTCAGATGTATGAATTTTAAAATTTTAGTTGGTATAAGGAAAACCACATCTTTTCAGCTTTGTTTCCTGAGGATGACAAGACATCCATTTTCTGGAAATTTTGTTTACTATTTAGTTACTTGCATGAAGCTGGAGGATTTTAAACTTTTCTGGCATAATCAGAATCCTAGACTTGCTGATAGTTTTAAACATATGGAACTTTACATATGGTTGATAACCTATTTTGAAAATAGTAATTTGCAGGCAAGAATGTACTGCAAGCTATAAGTTCCTGAATAGTTATTGAAACTTGATTGTTTTCTGTTTTGACATAACTGACTACCTTTTTTTGATGATACTGAGACATTTCTGTTCACAAATACGCCCAAATCAATTCCTGTGAACTCAATCCATATTATTCAACAGAAGTCTGAGGGGCCATTGCAGGGCACTCAGCTAATGATATGATATTTCATTGTCCTTATCAAGGAATGTACTATGTAATACAATAAGTGATTTTTTTTCAATTAAGGTGTACTAATTTCCAGTTATAACTCTCTTCCTAGCTAATAATATTACTTTGGTCTAATTAAGGTATGTTATGCAAGTAACCATTGAGAACTATTATTTAGTTCTTCTGCAAGTAACAAAAGCGAAGATCAGAGGAAGGAGACTCACCTAGTTGGGCAGTTCAACCTTACGTAAACACTTTTAATCAGAGCTTGAAAAATAAAGTAGAGAGTTTAAACCTACATCTGCTGCTCTTATTGCAGAGAAAATGCTGTTTCACCTCTGGTGTTAATTTTATATCCAGGTTTACAGGACGTAACCTTTCTTTGCTTTATAAGGACTCAGTCTAGTTGTAGAAAAAAAAATATTTAACTTCTCAGCAATAAAGATGTGCAAATGCAACAATCCTGTGAATGCTGAATTGCTGCTATTTGTCTAACACAAGTATAAGGAATGCTATTGTCATTTAATTATATTAGTATTCCTAATAGTAATTACACTATATAACTTTCCCCAAATTCAGATCCAAATTCTGCCATTCTTTCTCCTGTTGGGTAGCGATGTTCTCTGCAAATGTTAACTTAGGCTACTGGCAAAGCCAAGTGTTGTTCAACGTAATTAAGGGTGTTGGAATCACCTTAAATTGTTCGTCTTGTGAAAATGTTATCGTATTTGAAGATCTTGCTTTCTGGAAATCAGATAAATTGATCTCGAAGTGTGATAGAAATATAATATATTGAGATATACACACTGGAACACCTTCACTGTAATTTGTTTCGTCCAGACTATAATGCATAAGGGACATTTTTTTTCTCTATCTCAACAAATCCAGCAGTCTAATACATGAGCAAAGGATGTAAATTAGCTTGAACTTCCCTTCCTGTGATTTAACATACTCCGATATAGCAATCAAGACGTAGATATTTCCTCTGAACTGTTACTCTAAAACACAGGCAATAATACTATAGTTTAAAGACCTCATAGTTGGATTGTCAAGTATAATATTTTTTTTCTCTAGTTCTTATTGGAATGGTTAGCTGAAACATTCACAAAGGGAGGTAATGATGGTTTGGGGTCCACCCACACCCCTGCCACTCCCAATCCCTTACAGTTCAGATTGTGCATAATTAAATTCACATTTCTGTTTAGGTTGAGCAGAAATCAGTGGGTGCACATGTATTGAAAATATGGGCTGACAACAATTCCAGCCCTAGGCTTCTCTAGATGTCTCAGTGATTTGGTGGGGAAGGTGATTACCTGCTCTTAGTCACAACAATGGGCTTCTGGGCATAACAAGGTTGAACTAGACAAAAAGCTTTAAATGCCAGGAAATTAGCAATGACAGGATCCAGTTGGGTGAAGGAAAAGAGCAGCTTTGCTGAACTTAAGAGGCAGTTCTCTTTTTCCTCTCACCCTCTAAACTCAAAGAAACCAACAGTAGAACAGTGAAAGAGACAGTTTCAGACAGTCTGTTCAAACTATGAGGAAAGATGTTTTGGGACAAAATAGTAGTTTTGTCTAACCTACACAGGTTAGAAAAATACACATGGGGATGGTTTAATTGTATGCAGCAGGGCACTGGTTTCAGGGTCAAGACAACATCAGCTTCTTCCTCAGGTTCCCCTTCACTTTTGAGATGATGGGAAATTACTATGTAAATAAGCATTTCAGGGAGACTAATTAGTCATAAAAAGTGGCCTGATACTTACAAGTCATAAATGGACTTCTAACCTTTGCCACATCCATTGAGCCATTGAATGTCTGTCTCGATTACAGAGCAGAAGCATCACTTGTGCTATGTAAACATGCTGTAACTACTTTAATGTGAAAACAAAAGCATGATGTGGTTTTAACTAGTATTAGACATAGCATTGCAATCCAATGCTAATAGAATGTCTAATACTCCTTATGTCTTACTCCTTATACTGTGCTTAGCTGCAAGTGGAGGGAGTGACAGGTTGCTGCTAAGGAACATGAAAGAAAAGACCAGATGATGATCTTAAGACTTGCAGATACTTACTAAAAGTATTAAGGGGGTGCAACTCTAGAGCAGAAGGGCAAGCCATAGAAGTTTATACTGTTGTCATGGTTTGGGGTCAGGGCACTCCTGAAATCTGCAACAGAACACTCTCTTCCCCTCCCCACACAAAAAGGGAAGAAAGGAAANTTCTGTTCTAACCCAAACCAGGACAACTGTCAAGGACAAGACAAAAGAGACTGGCTAGAGGAGAAAACAATGTAGTTGTTAGAGAAGCTTCCTGCACTGTGGAAAAAAAATAGAAGTGAAGGCTTGAAAGATCTCACAAAGTAAAATTTAATACTTTGGAGATGGGTTAGTGGGGTAGATGTGGCCTCCGTAACAGACAAAACAGGACAAAACCCAGCTATAACAGAGCAGTTTGGTGCATCAGCTATTAAACTGCACCTCATGATGATTAACTACTGCTTTAGTAAGATTTTTAGAACAGCCATCCAGTATGTGTGGCAAAGGTCAAACTCAGAAAACACATTATTTGGCATGGCTGTCTGACCAAGACCATTCCTTTTGCTTTTATGCACATAAGTGTTAGCACCTAAAAGGAATGCTTTTACTGCGTATTCAGCACACTTGTATGAAAAGATCTCGGACAGTAGTGGTGCTTCATAGTTGGTTTTTATTAGATCATCTGAGTTCATTTACCTTTAACTTCAATAGTCCACATACCTATAGAACAAACAGTTGTTTACAGGGAATCCATTGCAGCTCATTTGGTGTGATAGGAGATGAATGGAGATTCCCTGACACTCCAATTAAGGGAACAAAATGGAAATTGAGCATGAGAAGTGCTTAACAGTGCAACAAAAGACAGGATTGCTAAAGAAAATAAATCTATTTTGTTACAAAATGGTAGCTTAGAATTGTAAAGTTTAAAAAATGGTCTCTACTCTCTAATTATACTGTCTCCAATGCATGAACAAAAATGAAAAGAATGAGTATAATGTTTTGATCTGACACAGTTGTTTTAAAGTAGTGTTCAGATGGAAGAAATACATTATAATACGCAGTTATTCTTTATTTCACCTTTTAAATTCATTATTTACATGGTCTATCAGGATAATTAAATGATTTCTTAATCTAATAGTTGGCAATAAAAATAGAGTTCAAAACAGTAAGCAAGCTTTGCTGGGGAAAAAATTGAAGTTGTCTTAGTGTTTGGTTTGGATCTTGTCTGGTTTTTCTATGGTGAGGGTTATTGAACATTTTGGTTTGATTTGTTTCAAGCCACAATATTTGTTTTTTTTGATTTTTTAAAAAATTTTCTTTTAGTCTGAATTTTTGACTGAAATATGCAAATTTTAAAGGATCTCAGCTAATGGTCTTTAATCTAGCTATGTAGTAGTACATATTAAAATAAAAATTCTTCTAATCTTTATGAAAAATTCAAGTTAAACAGATCAGAGAAAAAGGAGATGAAATATAGAAAAGTGGCTATGATTTTACTCTGCTATATATAATGCTTGAGTAGTGTAATCTGTACTTACTTTTTCATTATATCCTATTGTACTATTTTTCTGAACACATCCTACTACTTGAAACCTCCATGTGGACACTTCTTCAAGATAACAGACACTACCGTTCAGATCAACAAGTTGATACTCTTTTTTTTGTGAGTGTTACTATTTAGCAGAAGGTTTAAAATGCTTTCCAGAAGGATATTTTATTACTGGGGGCTGTATGCTACCAGCATGTAGTGAAATCTTTGACTTTTCCAGTATGGAAGCTGCAGACTGATCTCCAGATTTAATAAAGGCTCAAAATCTCAAGAGAAGAATGAAAAAAGGACTTCTTAGTTTGGTGTGAACAGATCAAGAAAGAGAAAACATAGAATCATTTGGTTTGGAAAAGACCTTTAGATAATAGAGTCCAACCATTAACCTAGCACTGCCAAGTCCACCACTAAACCATGCCATGAAGCTGCATATCTACAGGTCTTTTAAATAACTCCAGGGATGGTGACTCAACCACTTTTCTGAGCAGTCTGTTTCTAAGCTTGGCAACCCCTTCAGTGAAGGAAATTTTCCTAATATCCAATATAAAACTCCCCTGGTGCAATCTGAGACCATTTTGTCTTATCCTATCAGTTGTGACTTGTGAGAAGAGACCAACACTTACTTCGCTACAACCTCTTTTCAGGTAGTTGTAGAAAGTGATAAGGTCTTCCCTGAACCTCCTTTTCTTCAGACAAAACAACTACTGTTACCTCAACTGCTCTTTGCATAACTTGTTCTCTAGACCCTTCACCAGCTTTGTTGCTCTTCTTTGGACACACAAAATCATGGCATTATGAAAAAGTGCAAAATGCCCTCAGGCTTCCTCCTTTACAGACAGCATGTAGCTTATCCTATGTGCTATATTCAGAGAAGTATGAATAAGACAGATCAGTATGGGTAAGAGTATGACTTAGTATGCTTAGAAATACCTTTTAGGGTGGGTGATCTGTTAAATAGAAAACAAAGGAGATGCTGGTAGATCGATTTCAAGTCCTTTTATTTGTACTAGAGATACTGGTATCCATCAACCTGGGGACAGAGGATTGCTATCATAATAATTTCCCAGAGTAGTTAAAACAGAGTGCAGGGGAAACTCTTATTCTGTTTCTTACCCTAGTCCTCCCTCTTACCCAAGTAATTATTACTTCATTTTTATTCAGTATTATGTTAAGGATTCTGTTTTACAGAAGTAAATGGGAGGAAACAGTGAGTATCAGAAGCAAGACTATGCAGCTGATAAACTTTGAGTTGCCTAAGTGATGAGGAACCACTTGCAAAAGAGAGGTGCATCTTGAGCAGGAAAATAACAGGTGGATGAGGATAAGATAATGTGAATTCAAGATGACATTTTCAGGGTAAGTCAACGAATTTCCTACATGAAAATATGACTGACTTGCATGAGTACAATTTCAGCATCGTGACTACCTCAAAAGTGGAAATCTGGATAAATTTGGTGTCACTTTCTTCATGTGATTTTTGCCTTTATTTTTGAAGATACTTAATACAAGGAGGGAGAGGGAGAGGGGAAAAAACAAAAAAGAAAAAAAGAATTCTAATATAGCTACTAGATCTTGAAAAACACAGTGGATATAAGACAAGACAAGAGATTAATGTGTTATTTCTACAGGACAGATTGGAAAACCATTAGAAAACAGAGTCAGGGAAGGACTCAGGAGAGTCCTTCCATGCAGGGAGCCTTAGATAAGGGGGAGGATAATGATGATGATTAGAGTATGATCCTAGAGCAGATTGTAAAGGTTAGGTGTCATATGCAGTATCTGCTAGTAAATTATTGTTATGCTTCTTTTCTGTGAAGGAAAGGCACGGACATAAAAATTGATTAGGTCCAGGTCAACTTTATCAACTCTGGGAACACAAGTGAATAGATTTACTTTTGAACAGATAGCGTTGTTTTGCTTGACTTGAACCGATTATGTCAAGTAAAACTGTCCTATCCCACATGTGTTTTATCCCAGTTATTTCTGTGGCCTAGAAATACTTTGTTCACATGGAACTTTGACTTTGAAGAATATAATTTATAATATGAGAAGAGGAAGTGCAATGTAGAGCAAGTCACAGATCCATTGAGACTGAAACCTCGATAACTGAGAGAAGAGAAAAAGTACTTTGATACTCATACGATGCCCTGTAATTGAAACATTGGCTCACTTGAGTTACTGCTTCTATAAATTCGAGTGCACAATGTGAAGTGACAATTTCCCCATGGGAAAGTGACAAGACCTTGGCCCCTTAACAGAGTATATTCAAAATAATGAGGTGCTACCCTATGTGTGAGCGTCAGATGCATTTGCAGTTTAAGACATATCAATTAATAAATCACATATGTTGTAATTTGCTATATCTCAGTATGAGAAACTACCTTAGTAATCAGACTGGTAAAGTAATCAATTGCATACACCAAGTTTATTTTTCGTAACTGAGCAAAAAATGTAATTATCAAGGCTGTAAAAAAAATGGTTTGGATAGATTACGTATCATTCAGGAGAGTGATGTGGAGTTTGTGGCTTTTTTAAAACTTCATGTGCAAAATGCAAGTGCTTTGCAGGATTTCACCCATCTCTGAAAATGAGCTCTAGTCCTCCATTATAAGTGATCCTCAGCTGTCCTCGCAGAGCTATTGTCCTCTCTTTGGGCAACCTTTGTTAATTAAATTATTGGAACAAAAATACTCTGCTGTTTCATCTAATAAAGATTTTGTTCTAATAATTTTCTGGCTATAGGAATCTTCCAGCTTAGACAAATTAAAGCATGGAATTAAGTTTGTGTGTGTGTTGTGAAACTAAGCAAGAAGTTCATAATAATAACCTGGTCACTGTCTGGGGTAACAGATATATGA
>WEIS01029102.1:0-10934 GCA_013389965.1 Todus mexicanus | reverse complement strand
CATCTCATGGTATTTCCTTGATTTCTCTCTCCCTTCTGACCTTCTCCTTTCAGGCAAAGGAGTTTCCACCAGCAGTGTCACTGCACTGGATGAGGATGGGCCCAAAAGAAGTGGTGTCCTGAAGATCCCTGAGTTACTGGAACATCAGTGGCCAAAAAACACCCACTCTACCTTCACTTTCTCTTCATGATTACCTGCAGGCAACCAATTCCAATCAAAACACTTACAAAGTATACAGGAGAGCTAATCATAATTCTGCTACACGAGTACTTGAAAATGCTAAAATAACTAAAAAACTGGTTTCTCAGCTTCCTACTGAACACACAGACAGTATTTTGTATTTAAATAAACACCTTAGCATTAAGATGAACAACACAGTGAAATTAGAAGGAAACAGTAAAATTTATTCCAATTAGTGCTGTTTGCTTCCTAATGGCATCCTCATTTTTTTTCGAGCACCAAATCTGTTAACCACACACCTACTGATGCCAACGGCTGAATCCTGCACTCCCCGCACTTAATAGAGAGAGATGGATGTGAAAAAGGACAGAGCTGGACTTGGTGGATGGGAAAGCACTGCAGAACTGTGTCCTGCAATGTGGAGATCGAATTAACTTGAAAGGAAGCTTATGATGAGACAGCAATTGATTATCAGATTTGTCTCTCTCATTAACTTCCTTAAAGCACTCATACTGTATAATTACTTTTAACTGGGGCTCAGAAAAATCACTTGACCGGGTTGTTTGCGGGGTTTTTTCGCCATTAAAATGAACTGTTGTGCGTAGATCTGCAGAATTATTTATTTATTCTAATGCTTTTAAACCTACTTCCAGGCAGAGCACGCACTTAGAAGGTGAGAGTGCTGGCCGCAAATCTTTGCTCAGATACTTGTCGGAAGAAGGAACTCTTCATCAGTGCTTATGAGAAGGCACGGGTCTAGTTATAATGGAGAAAAAATTATCTACCTCATCTCTACCGTTAATCTTTTGAAGTCCGCACAAGGCGGAGTTGAAGGAGGCTTTGCTGTAAAAAAGCAAGAAGCTTTAACACTAGATAACATCATCTTCACTGAGAGTTCACCACCGTTTAATGATAAGCAGGCGAGCAAGGAGCCTGGTATTAATCTCCTTTCTCCTCTACGTTAAATAGTCCAGTCACACGCTTTAATTAGAGCAGAATTTTGATTTTAAAACATCCCAGGGTTGATCTTTGGCGTTTAATTTCCTTATAGCAGGCATGCCAACATCTAAAGATTTTCATAGCTACTTAATGTAATTTCATTGACAGGTAAGTGTCTAACATAATTAGACTCTTCAGGAAAAGCTAGTTTTTCTATTTGATCCTTCCAGCGACACACTACACTAAATGAAGGGCCTTTTAACCCCGCAGAATATGCAGCACCAGAGATGGACTGAAAAACCTCTCTTGAGCATGACAACCGAGCACTGGAACAAATGTCAGCGTTTATGGCCGGTTGCCCTCAATCCAAGGGGCACGACCACATCCTTCGTAAGGCATTTCAGGACCGAGGAAGGGCAAAGGACAGGGTGAGGGTGAATTGTTTATTTATTTCACCTCACGCTGACTGACGGCCACTTGACTGGCTGCTATTAATGTGTATTAAAAAGTTGCTCTTGAGCTCTTCAAGCTTTAATTTGTTGGTGATGTTAACTTTTGCTCTAGTAAAAACTGCCAGTGAAGTTGGCCAGAGCATGAGGGAAACAAAAAATTAGACTTAATCTTATTAAATATGTTTCATTTTGAGCATGCGCGTGACCTATACGACAGCTTACACGTGAAAATCTGCATACCTGTATTTTCAGAATGAGAGTTCTTGGTGATTATCGAGTTCAGTTTTGCCAGCTTTGGCTGCAGTGCCGCGATTTTAATTGGGAGCCTCTATAGAAACTATTTTGCTAAGTTTTCAAAACACTCTTTTCCCTGTATTTTCTCTTTTCCGCTTATAGAATTAAAGACTATTTTTAAAGAAAGCAAAAGGGAATATAATAACCTTTACATCGAAATAAAGATGTTTCTGTCCCGTTTTATTCCTCTCAAGAGCACAACTTCACCGTGACTGGCTAAATCTTTTCGACTTCCAAACAAATCTGACACTTTTATAAAGGAATCTTTTAGAAATGCGACTGTTCTATCTGCCCTGTTGAGGAAGTTTCAAACTGCATTTGAAATTCTAGAGGTCCACTGCACTTTCACAGCCAGTGTGTTAGGAGCAAGGCTCTGCTGAGCATCACATGGTGCCCCTGGAAATGTCCCCAGCAGGCTCAGGGACTTTTCTTTAGAGAGCCTTTCACTGATTCCATTTTACTACGGCTTTCCAGATCATTAAACCTTTTCATGCAAATATACTATCTTTTTATAGCTTCAGGGACCCATCATGACTAGCCTTACATTATGTGCTTTGAAGTTATGTGCCACAAGCACGTAAATACCCAGCCACTGAAAAAAAGAGACCTTAGAACTGGTGCAACAAGTCCCAGACGCACAGAGGAAATAATTCCAGCTTCAAACCATAAGGATGGTCTAACTCTGATATAGAGCTGATGGTTTGTATCAGCTTATCCCACCGGAAAGAAGTGTCTCCTACATAGATATTTAGTTATTAAATGGGTTGGACAGACGTACTTTCCATTTTAGTTAAAAAAACCACCACCATCACAACAACAAACCCCCAAATCCACGAGGAATTACCTTTCTGAGCTCCTTCAATTGTCAAATTATGAATATGTATGAGCTTAAGATTTGCATTGTGATGCAATAATGATGCAGTAAATATTTATTTTCTTAAAATTAATCCTCAGTGTTACCAGAAAAAGGCTTCATCACCACACACGCACAAAAAAAAGTGGGGGGGAAAAAAAAATAAAAGCATCATTTTTTTGGCATCTTTAAATAACGCAAATAAATCCTTTTACTCTGAAGCCCAGAGGAAACGTTTGTCCTAATGGGAAATGGAATTAAGTTTAAACTTGCCATAGAGAAAACTTGAGAAAAATCCCTCTAAAAACGTCTTCTCATTTTGGGTTGATTCAAAACTCTCCTCACAAGCAGCAATCAAGTGCGATGAAGATGCTCGATCTAAGTGAAAAGTCGGTAACGCTATTGAGGCAAAGAGAAACGAGGCTGGAAGAGGAGTGCTTTGCAAACACACAAACAGATTTTGGAGATCCTTTTCTTCCCTGAGACTGTTTTGCAAGCTGCTCAAGCATGGGGGGGATCAATGTTGCAAACTCCTGAATGGCACTAGGTTTACAAAAAAGAGGTGGAGGGGAATAAATAAAGGAAGAATAGAGATTGAACTAAGCGTTGGAAGCAGCAGCCTGTATACTAAATACTAAACACCAGCGACCCATGGTAATTATCTTTTTTAAATGACTTTTCCATACTTTTTTTGTGAGAGAAACAAATGGCAGATGGAGTATTTATCATCGCTATCATCCTCATGTATACAAAAAAGTTATTTGAATAGCTACAACTCATGAGAATAGCTACTTCACGCAAATCGTACTTAGGTTTTGAAGACTTCAGGCCGCAAAGCTGGAGAGTAGATAGTTAAAAATGTCCATAAAAGGGAAAGACAGCAGAAACGTAATAAAAATGTTGCTTAAGGGATGTAAGTGCATAAAAGCCTGATTTTAACTCCACCTCCTGGACAAAGGGAGAAGGAAAGATTTCAGCTAATTTGATATTTTTCACTCTTGTGTCGGAAAATGGTGAGAGAAAGGACTGTGGGGCACAATCATGTATCAACACATACTGTTGAGCAAATGCTTCTGAAGTTGCGAGTGTCAGCTACAGAAAAAGCACAGGAAAGCATTTTTATCGATCTGTTTGCTGTCTACCTACCCAGGCAAGTGTTCAATAACTGCCAGCCCTGCGACGAGGACAGCCAAACTCAAATGCCTTAGCTCCAGTATCTGTATAGGGGCTGATGGAAAATACCTAAAAAGGACTGGTCATTACTACCAATGACATTTCCAAGGAGGCTCAAAACAGCATCAGGACCACAGCTGTGCTCGGTACCGCTTTGCTGCCGGCGGTGCTGGACGAGCAGCCCATAATCATTAACTGTATTTAAAGAGATGCGGAGAAAATGAGCCATGTCCACAAAATAGTCAAAGCTTCCTCAAAAATATCATCCTGAAAACCACGAGTTTGCATAAATGATACATTTAGACTGATCCTTAGTCACATTATTCCATTTTGCTCCATTTTCTGTCCTGTTTTCTGCGTAGCAGATTATCAAAAATCCCCGAAGTTGAGAAAAATTGCACAGGATGACACGTTGTCAATGTTGTCAGGTCAAGAAATGAGGTTTTTAATACATTTTCAGTATACAAAAGCTCACAAAAGCTCAGGACCAGACTAGAGACCAAGCTCTGACTCACGTTTGAGGGACTATTTCTGTCTATCTGTCACTCACCGCAGTGCTCAGACCTCAGCTATCAGCGAGGGAGATGCTAATCCCCACACCCTACATAAGCAGTGCTAATATGCTCATGAGGACTTCTCCTAATAACAGAGACATTGCAAAAACCATAAGCTTCTTGGTTTAGTGGTTATGATAATGTTTAGTAGATGGCTGGACCTGATGATCTTGAAGGGTTTGCAGAAGCATCCATTTACTTAGACCAGCAAGCTGATTCAGGTTAAAAATACTTCTTGGGCAGGGAAGGGGGGGAATATTATATGTCATTAAAACTTTAATCAGTTCACATATCCAGAGAAGCGGTGTTCAGCTCCATCACTACCATGCCAGAGCATACAACAGGGTAGTTGCATGAGATGAGGAAAAAGTGAGAGAGCTGATTGAGGGCAACTCCATCGCAGGGGTAATCAAGCTAACAGCAAAAGTGTAAGGTCCAAAAGAAATTAGCGCCACAATCAAAACCAAAAATGAAGCCTCCCAACGTTGTGTGCTCTATCTGATAAATACGCACTTTCAGGTTTCCATAAAGCTTAGATACAAAGATCTTCATCAAAAAGCTGCTACACAAGTTGGTGAGTTGTAACTCAGCCGTTATAGAAGAATCACGACCTTGAAACTCAAGGATCCTCTGATACACCTAGGAAAAAAAAAAGATCGGAATGGAGAAATAATGGCACAACACACTAGAGAGAAACCTATACTGAGAAGATGCCAGCATTAGCAGTGAGCTCAAGTCATTTAGTAAAAGAGACAGATTTTTTGCATATTAGTGCTGATTTTTTTTCAAAGGCTTCATATTCTCAGCTTGTTCAGTTCCTCCGTAGCCCTAAAGCCATCCCTGCGTGTCCAAAAGTTCTCCCTTTTTAGTTGAAAGGAAATCCAGCTGCCTTGAAAAAACAAAGTGCAGACAAACGCCCTGTGCCACAGAAACTGCTGGGTGCACAACAGGCTTTTCCAGCAGGAATCATCGGTGGAACGTATGCAAAATTAGTATTTCTGAACCCGCTAATCCTGCATTTTTGTTAAAGAGAAACAATATCTGCAATGTTGCTGATAGGAGAGGCAGATGAACAGGATTGCAGTTTAGTTACAGTTAATAATAAATCAACAAAAATTACTATTGATATAATATGGCTATTTATAAAAGACACTAAAACTGACATTCTGGATAAAGAGCTTATCAATGCCTACACAAAATACCGATCCTTAAGCAGCAGTGAGCAGACAGAAAGGTAGATATATTCCCAAACCTGAAAGGTCTTTGGATCTTGGACTTTGCTTTTCAACAAAGCAGAGCTCCACCATCAGCTGTGGCAGTGCTCTGGTTTCCTCTGGACTTGGTTTTCAGGTGTGGTCCTACATTTGTGAGCAATATCCTCACACTGTGGCCTGTTGTTCCCCTTCATAAGGCTCTTCATTGTTGCAAAATACATAAACCCTTGAGATCTGTGTTCCTCTGTTAATTTAGACTGAAATGGGTTTTCCATTTTGTATATACATGTACATTAACGTGTACACCTACAGAGCATGGTGGTGGAAACCTCACTTTGGAAAACCACGCCTAAGATGCTCCGTCTGAAGCGCCTACCTGTAGTAACCAAAATGGAGCTGGGAAACTACCAAACCGGGTTCAATTTTACAAAGGAACGACCCATAAAAATTGGTGAAATTAGGCAAAAACAGCATGAGGAAAAAAATATGTCAGCACAGTGGAGAGCTACAGCCTGAATCGTAAATTCAGGGCTAATTTTAATCCAAACCTTACTAGAAAGCAGGATTGTTTTTTTTCCTCTGCTTTTGGTTTTCCTGCCCCGTTAAGGGCCTGCAACCACCATGTTTAGGCCTATCTCAGAACCCTGCTAGGGGGTTCCCACTAAAATGGTAATTACCAGTTTCAGAGCCCAGTTAAGGACTTATTCTAAGACAGCCTAAAGGTTAAACAAATTGGTTTGATTTATTAAAGCGACAGAGAGGTTCAGAATTGCTGTTGATAAATGCACTGACTGCAAAGGGATAACTTGAGCTCAAGTTAAGAATTCCCAGGTAACACCCGACGCAGTAAAAGGAACAGGCCTGAGTTATAGCACTACAGATAATAAAAGAAGAGATTCCAGATATTAAAGGCACAATTCTTCCCAAGAAGGCGTCCCTGTCTTGGGTGGAGGCAGAGGAGCGCAGCCCCTCAACTGTCTCTGCTGCTTTGTCAGCCTTCTCCTCCCCAGGGGTGCATCCCCTTGGTGATTTTATATCTTAACTCTGTTCCTGCCTCCTGGGTGATGTTTGGCATGATTTGGGTTGAGAGTTGATTAATATGATTATGTGCATTTAGCATGCACTCGTTAACACGTTCAGGGGTGTAACCTTTAATATTAACCTTGCCGTTAATCAGGCAAAGGCCTGCGCTTGGACACTCGGGCCTTCGGGATTTGTTTGCGCCTGTTGGTTCAGCCCAAACAGGGCCGGCTGATCTCCACCAGACTCCCTCCTTCAGCCGCTTGGCTGCCAGCTCAGCAGATGTCCAGCCCTGGAGACAGCTCAAGAGTCTCACGGTCGTAAATGTCTCGACCTTTCTCACAAAGCCCATGAAATGAGCTGCGTTTCTGTCTCCTGGTGAGCTAGGCTGGCAAGCTAGGCCGCCATGTAACACCCAGTGCTCGGCTCTCCAGTCAGTATCCAACCCTTTGCTGCCTCGCACTGAGCACACTTAGCATCAATATCCCTGTGGGACACAAAAATATATTAATATATTTTATATTATATATAAATATAGCAGTGTTTACAAACCAATTAATACAGCATTAATATATAAACTACACATTAACACCCTCATTTCTTAAAATGGTGCTAGTGATCACAAGTATTTCTGCAAGCTGAATTTCATCATATGGGAAAATACGTCATGACGATTAAGTTAAGTTTTTTAAACACTCCACACAAGCAATTTGTTTCTCTCAAACAGGGTGCTCAGCAGAGTTTGCTCACGTTGAAGTTTTGTGTCAAGATGCTCCCAGGAGGTCTTAAATGAAGACAAAGCACTAGATTTATTTTTATTTCTCCCAATATCATCCACAACAATGCAGATGAAGCTTTTATAGATGCGTATTTTACTGGTTTCAATTTAAACATTGTTTCATCAAAGCTTTTGGTATGTATTTTCGATCCCTTTGTACATTATAAATTTCATAAGCCGAAGTTTGTAGGTTTAAATATACATGTGTAGATGTCACACTTCAGGACATGGTTTAGTGGTCGTGATAATGTTGGGTAGATGGTTGCACTTGATGATCTTGGAGGTCTTTTCTAAACTTAATGATTCTATGATTATATATATTCTAATATATGTTCTATATATTCTATGATTCCGTATATCCTATATTTTATGATTTTATGTATGTGAATAAAGATAAAATAGATGGAAATATCATCTATCAACATGAACCTTGTCCTTAGAAACAGCTTTTCAATCAGTTTTATCTACAGGAGCATATGAAATCAAGTGATGACGACATCCTCACATACAATAAGACCGTGCTGATAGCAAAGGACCTCAGTCAGCTCTCATAATATGAGTCAGCAATTGTTCTGTGATATCTTTAATTTGTTACAAGCTAAATCCTCTTAAGAGCGCCTGCTGGAATCCAAAAGGTCAGACGGGAAAGCGGCAGAAAATCAATACTGACAGCTTCTGTCACCCGCCACAATCTGTAATAGCTCTTTCTAAGCTAAATTGCTTCTTTCTAATCTTTCTAATATTTGGCTGCTGAAGTCTTGCTTATGTAACAAGAAAGGAAGGGAGAAAGGAAGGGAGAAAGGAAGGGAGAAAGGAAGGGAGAAAGGAAGGGAGAAAGGAAGGGAGAAAGGAAGGGAGAAAGGAAGGGAGAAAGGAAGGGAGAAAGGAAGGGAGAAAGGAAGGGAGAAAGGAAGGGAGAAAGGAAGGGAGAAAGCTTTCCTAAAGAGAAAGTTGTTACTTTCAGCGCTAAAAATCAGAACACATCTGGTTCTTACTCAGGGTTTGTGCAGATCCTGGTGCGATCAAAGTCACATTTTCATACATAGACTGTCCAAAGCCATGACAACATGATTGACTGTGCTCCTGTATCACCCAGAAGACATTTGAAAGCCCAAAATTTGAAAGACAGACTGGACTCATTTGGTTTTCTTATAGCTCCTCAAAAAGCACAGTTCCTCTATTTACATGCTCACAAGGGTTAATATCAAAATGTACTGAAATAAAAGTGCCAGAATGCTTTAGATCAAGCTTTCAAAATGCTTTCCTTGCCTACTGTATTTTTAATTATGAGTAAATACCAGCATTAATAATCAATACATGCAACGTGGAAGGAAACATTAATTTTTCAAGAAAGGGATTTTAATATGAAGCAAAGGAAAGGTCATTCTAATCTAAATCAAATTAAAAGTAAAATAAATTAAACATCCCTTTAACTTTGATATGAGAATTTAATGGGCACTGCAGCTGTTAGCAATCTTCTCTTTTTTTTTTAAAAAAAAAAAGCCTTAACAACAATAATAGAAGAAAAATACATATTTTAGCAGACAGGGAATGAGAATTTGTGTCCTTGAAGAGAAAGCTGGAAACACATAGAATAGCACCAATGCTCAGCAGTATCCTGGTTTTATTTGGAGTCTTTCCTCCAGAACGTGAGACATGTCTGTTGATTACATTATTTTTATATTATTTTTTCTGCATCCTGAATTCATGAGGTTTGTTAAACAGTTGGTTCAAGATTCTGCTAACCTTGAAATTGGGTTTTATAGCTTGGTAACCACAAGCGATGAAAGCGGAAAAGTTGCGATGGTGGCCATTGCTCTGTTAAATGTTTTCAAACAAGCTACAGCAGTATTGATTTTTGTCTTTATTAAAGGAAAACGTTTCTTTGGCCAATCGATCAGCATCTATCTGCATGGAAATACAAGCCTTCAATAACTAGAATTAGCAGAAATGAAGATCGAGCCTACGACACCAACATCTCATCATATATAAATGACGCCCTCACGCCCAGGATTAATGACATTTCCCAATACTAGCTCCAGCCAAGCAACCACCTACAGCTCCTGGTCTCCAGGTCACCCTCAAACCACCTGTTGACACATTTCCCACAGGAATGGAGGGGGAGATTTCTGACTGATATAACACACAAAGCCCCATGACACAGCACAATATGGACACACAATGTATTTTCCCCGGCTGACTTGTTTTTGGAGTTATCAAGTATTCAGAACCGTCACAAGGCGAATAACCTACATGAGACTGAATCTGATAGTACACGCATATACATTCGCTACATGTAGACTATTTCTAGTTTGGAAATATCTCACTCAAGGAGGTGGATCTGCAATTACTGCTGTGAATAACAGCTCCTGGAAATGCAGGAGGAAGAAGCAAAAGTTTAAACTTTTTTCTTGAGTTGAAGTGTTTGACTTCTGCTTTAAATGGCAATTTGGCTGCTGAACACGGGGCTTTTAATATTGACCTTGCAAGCTTAATCTTGAAAGCAATGGCTATAGAACAATTTAATAGAAATTCATTGACCTTTTGAAAAGCTTTCCTACATCATTTTCTCTCATAAATTGGAAAAATATTTACTAGCAAGAACCTTTTACTTTTCCCATTAACAAATAGGTTTCCCCCTGCCTACTTGATTCTAGTTGCAATATTCTTCAAGATGTAACTATATGCTGCACAAATAATTATGAAATAAAGTAATTTAAAATCGCGTTTAAATGTAATAAGAGTCACAAAAAGAAGTAGGCAAGATAGTTCAACTAAGTGAAAATGCACATTCTTTTAATGTTTATTTAAATGGCTGTTTGCACAGTCTCAGAGCTCCCTGGCTCTAGTATTGCTTCCTTCAGACTTCATCCTGGGAAGCCAAGCAAGAATGGGCAGAGAAGAGCTGATTTCCACCAGATATCATCTCACACCCAAATAACCCACCCCAACCAGCCCAACCACTACACTAACCATGAATGAAATAATATCTAATCATTTGCAAACCATTAAAATCATAGAATGCCTTGAGTTGGAAGGGACCTCTAAAGGTCATCTAGTTCAACCCCCCTGCAGTGAGCAGGGACATCCTCAACTAGATCATCCTCAACTAGGTTGCTCAAAGCCTCGTCATCATTAGGTCATTACTTCTGAGAAGACATCATAACTAGTCACGTGAGTGGGATTAACAGAAGTTGCTACCAGTGGCAGGGAGGCATATAAGTCATGCTAAGACAAGTTCCCAGCAGAAACGCAGAACCTGGGTCATTCCCACAGGTCCACTAATGGTGCCTACACCAAGCATATATTTGCCTTAATAAAATAATTTTGTTATGTCCTACTTTTTTCTCCATATCTTCTAAAATAATGAAGCACAAGTTGACGCGTGCACCCCCAATGCATTATCCAATTTTAGGCAGCAGGATCCACATAGTAACATTCTTCAGGCAAGACTTAGACAACATCTGCTGTCCAACA
>WEIS01029099.1:322-10547 GCA_013389965.1 Todus mexicanus | reverse complement strand
AAAATATCCTATCCCCTTAATAGCAAATTTGGGCAAATCTTTCAGAGTTCTTCAACAGCAGCCTCCTTTCCCATCTTGCCCCGTAAATAATGACCCAACACAGCCAGTCGGAAACATAAGCAAGGTCTCTCTTTCCATGTCAATTAGCAGAGATGCAAGAACAGAGGTGCCTAAACTCTTAGTTTACAAATACCTTTACATACAGTCAGTCATTCAGCTTGTGTAAAATGTCAGAGACTGGAAAAAGAGGAACAAAAGATGAACAACTGAAGAAAAGATGAACAGTTAAGCACAAAGGATTATTTTGGAGAAGTGTTGTGCAAGAAAATAAACCCGCTCGTTATCAGCCCATTACAAAAAGGGTACCATAGGGAACTTCTGTGGAAGACAGAGTATCTGGTCTGACAATCAGATATTTTGAGAGTACGCAGGACTTGTATGTTTGTTTTGTGTTGTGCAGAATGAGAAGTAATTGCTAGGCCAAACATGAAATGCCCATATTTTCCACTCTGATCATCATCTCTGTATAGAAGAATATGTAGTCCCAAGTAAACCACGGAAATAGAAGCTAGCTTGGATAAAACCCACAAAAAACCCCAACCTTTGGCAAACCTTCAGTACTTTGAAATCTTCCCGCTTCAGATGGATACGAGCAATAGATGCCGTTGGCAGTTTGGAGAATGGAGATGTGGGAGAAAGGAGAGGAGGGAAAAAATCATACCAACAAAAAAGTTTTGCAACTGATTGGCACAAAAAAGATATGATGTAAAATCCTCTTTTCAACTACATCTCCAGCATGAGGAGAAAAGAGAGATGATCAGCCAAAGAAATGTTGTGTATCTGCATGGTGCTCCCAATCTGACTCTTTCCACTCCCCAAACCATCATTAACCCTTTTCCATGGAAGAGAACAGCTTTCTTCCCACGGGGCCAGCCTCATTTCACGCTGAGCAAACTTTGCTGCCCTGCCTCTGCACGGCCTTGTCAGATTCTGATCAACCACCATGAAGCATTTGCAAGCCCTTGCCATGCCATTTACACCACGTGTCTTGCTGCTGTGGATGTTAAAGGAGAAAACAGAGAAAACACCTCATTTTTTAGGTGCCAAAACACATGGTACCGTCATTATTGGTGTTATTCCTGAAATAAATTTGGCTGTTATTCCCCCACGTGCTAAATAGTTTGCACAGATCTTTGTGGAACTGGAACGTGGCTACAAGTGCAACTTTATGTCTTCAGACAACTTCTGGCTGTCTTTAGAGACGACAAAGTCCAGACGGTCTTTCATGATATGAGCTCAGCTTTGCCTGTTGTTGCTTGAAAGGGCAGCAACCTGTTCCAATTTAAGACAAAAAATCAAGTCAGAACTTTCAGAAGTGATGAAGAAATGTGAAATAATACAACCAAATCAGTGTGGGCTTGCACGAGCATTTTCAAATAACGGTTCATTTGACATTGCCCACACATTTTCAATCCACCATCCATTCCTCTGTTGGCATCTGGAACCACAGCAGAAATCATCAGAGGAAGCTACAATACCTTGGATTGCTGAGGGCAGCTTTCCTCACAACATATCAAAAGGTGTCCGGGAGGCAAAGCACAAGCAGAACGGATGTTTCTGTTGCAAAACAAGTGTTTGGGCCGATGCTTGTCGTCTCCAAGTTCCAAAGCTGACAGTGTGAGGAGCTGAAGGACTGACAGCTCACGTCTCCCAGCAGTGCAGTAAAATTTCTCGCTTAGCAATTTTGACACAGGGAAAACAGCATATATTTTTCGGAGCTATAAAATGCAACGTAAGTGTTACTTTAGACCAGGTGTAGGCATTGAACAGGGCTAGAAAGCAGTGGTTGCGATATCTGTGCTAGCCCACAAGCCTCCTCCTATTACTATTCCAAGTGTTCTAAGTGCACACAAGTATCTTTCTCCCCAGCAGTTAAATCATTTGATAAAGCTGCTTTTATACTAATTTGAGTTAGATTAAGTTGCAAGTGGAAAGCTTAAGTTCAGAAATGTAAATCACAAGAACAATCTCTGTGCCTTAACAGACACATTTTTCAAGTTTTTATGTAGGAAGTTCTTTGGCCCGTCCTGTGTGAGCAGTAAAACACCAAGATCAGGAAGGTCTATCCTGAGTTGGAGCTCAGGATTTACGAGACTGATTCGTGGCGTTACACAAGGCCCCGCGACAAATTTCCTGAACATCTCTTACCAAGGGCACGTGCTTGTTTCTGCTCATGGAAACATACTCCTTTTTTTCTCCTTAATCTCTGTTAAAGTCACCCAGACAGATAACAACGAGCTCTCGGCTGCAAAGAGCAGATAAGACATCTCCCTCTTTACTCTTCCTCCCCCAACCCCAGCCTGCAATCCTGCATTACTTGGCAAGCCAACCGCATCAGGAATTTAAGACAAGATCTCTAGCTTTAGGACCAGATTCAGAGCCTTATTTTCGTTTCTTCAGATTTCCAAGATACAAATCCATCTTATCTAGACCTGCCCTATCTGTTGAACGGCAGGCACAGCAAACCGTCACTCCGAAGGCAGACCAGCCATCAAACGGTACCCAAACGTAACCACGATCCACAAGTAGTTTGCAGATCCTGTGCACCTGAAGGTACAACAAAGCACCCAAACCCAACCCGAGTTCCATCAGACCAGATATTGTCCTTCCACAGCAACTAGTTTCCGCTGCAAGCTCTCCCCAAAGCAAGGCAGCCTTGTAAATACCGCTTCATTTTCACAGGGAGGTGGGATCCGCAGTTTGTTGGCCGCGTCCGTGCTGTGCATTCTGCAGCGTGCAATTTTTTGGCTTTTTCTTCTTACTGAGAGAAACTCCCCTTGTGGCGAGAAAAGCATTAACATAGTTATAGGTTAGCAAGAAAGCCTCGTGGCATCGAGGCTGTTTTAGCTACGGAGAATGAACAGTATTTAGCAAAATGCTGACTACAGCAAGGAACAGCTTTGCCCTTCATTTTGCCATGAAAACTCTCGCGGAATTATATAGAAATATTCAGAAAGTGATATCGTCCTTCTGAAGTCCAAGCTCCCTCACATCTGCAGTCCCCTCTTCCTAAGATTGAAGTGTCTGAGAAGACTACAAAATAAAATCTACTTCTAATAATCATAGTCCTATTGTTTATCAACCACAGCACTAGAAGGAGCTTTACAGAGGAGGTGTTATTCTTTTTCCCCTTTTATACAGAGTGAAAGGAGAGCCTGGGGTGTAGCACGTTCTAGGCAGCACACAACACTCTCACCATTGATTATAAAAGGCACAAAGACCTGGAGACTAAAGTGCAGCAACAGCATAACAGACACAGCCACACCAAGACCATTTTCCACTGCCACATGCTCCAGGGGCTGGGGCAATGCTTTCTGCAGCATCAGGGCACTCTGAACTGCTCACTAACGGATATATCCCAAAATATTCCCACTCTCCTTAGCTTGCTTCATGAACCGGCACATCTTTTTTGGCAAGAAGTTTGTCACAACTAAGCCAGAGAGATAGGTGTTGCTCTTCTTTCTTTTCTAGCTGTCCTACCCTCTTCTTCAGTCATTTTTTTTTTCCTCTTATGCTTGATTATCATCTCAAAACCCGGCTATCAACACCCTCTAGATCTCTAACGAAGGAGATACGTCATCTATGTAAATCCCAGGTCTTTGAGCAAGCAAACTCTTCAGAGCTGGAAGTCAACGTTCTCAACTGGGGGAGCAAAGCAGGCCGATGAATAAATCTGACAACAATGTCATTTCATCCACTTGCAATCCATCACATCTGAGTAATCACTTTTAGGATTAATCTGAATCTTTAAGGAGAAGAATCGAGCCTGGAGACAAATCCTCTTCCAACACACACAGATACAGGCTTTTAGAAAAACAATACAGTCATCAAGCTAGGAATTTTTCATTGTTTGTTTTCTGTTAGCCATGAAAACCAAGACAGAAAACATTATAAAATGATTTCATGAAAAGGCCTTTCCCTCCCAACAGGCCGTAATACATCAGGCTGTCTGGAGGAGAAGCAAGATCAGGCAATACAACTAGATTTCTCTCTCTCTCTCTCCCCTAAGGAAAGAATAACCCAAAGGAAAACTTGGCAGCAATTCCTCCAAATTATGAATCTTCACGATAATCCTGGGCCAAGCAAACAAAGAGCCCGTGGTAACTGAGATTTAACAAAAGAACAGACCATTTTAAATTCCTCTGGTGCTTTCTCTGCAAGACTCAGAGCAACAGCTGCTAAGAGAAGTGACAGGGCATCAAAACCTGGTTTTGCTTCTTAGAGGAAAACTTGCACCAACACTATCTGGGTTCTTGTTAGCGGATTCTCCTTCCAGCCCAGCAAATCCTTAATGAAGTACATGACTGGCAAAATCCTTGATTCTGGTTCAGCTGACGAGATCTGAAGACAATGCTTGTGACAAAAATCCCAGATGATCAAATCGAGATTTATTCACTAACTAACAAAGGTTGCTTCTGGTTAATATTGATCAGAAGCTGTGTCTCAGATGCATATCACAAGTTATCGAAAGCAAGAATCACAAATTTTGGAGGCAATCTGGTGCCCAGTTTCAAGGCTCATCTTTTCATACGTGTGCTCGCATCCTGGGCTTCCTTTATGAGATGTCAGGTGACAACAGCCCATTGAGCACATTCTCTCCGTTTATCGCTATCCTAGAATGGTTTGGGTTGGAAGGGACCTTATAGATCAAGATCCAACCCCCTGCCATGGGCAGGGACACCTCCCACTAGACCAGGTCGCTTAAGGCCTCGTCCAACCTGGTTCTGAATACATCCAGTGATGGGGCTTCCACAGCTTCCCTGGGCAGCCTGTGCCAGTGTCTCACCACCCTCAGAGCGAAGATCTTTCTAATTTCTCATCTAAACCTACCCTCTTCTAGTTTGAAGCCATTAAAAACCAGACTTACCTACACCTTCCACCTCCTAAGCCAGGATCCTGTTCACCACATAAAATGATCCCTCTAAGCTCCTTTAATGAAGCTTTTCAAGTTACTCCATGGAGTTGGAGAGAACAAAGAGTGATGTGATGTACCTCTCCTTTCCAAAGCTGACTCAATACTAAAAGGTGTCCATTTTTTTTTCCATTCTTATTCTTTTGCTGGGCTGCTCCACCACAAAGGCAGCAACTTTGTGACCCATAAATAGTCCGGAGGTGTTCCAGCTGCCATCAACTACCTTGTTATTCAAAATCGATTGAGTTTATAGAGATGCAGCAGGTGAAAAAAATGAGATCAACAGAATACTGGAAATCAGCCCTCTCAATATCAAGTGTTGACACTCTGGTAGGCACCCATATATTCAATAACTTTACTGCTACTCTTTGACTACCCAAAACAAGATCACCTTCCTTATCTTCCTGGTAATGTCCACCTCCACAAACGACACCCCAACACCGCTGCCTTCCTCCCCCACCATCTGCAAATCCCTCTTCAGCTTGGACCCGTATCGTGCCTTTACGCATAACGCATCTCGAACAAATTCAAATGTAACATTTGAAAAGAAACTCAGTGGTTTCCACTTAGTTATGCTTTGAGTTCCAGAGGTTAAAGCAAACGCGAAACTCGAAGTGAAACTCTGCTTAGAGTGAGAGGAGGGGGAAAAACCTTTGCTCATATCTCATCCTGATCTGAGAAGCTTCTCTGTAACGCAGAGACCACTTCAACCCGTTTGGAGTTGATGGCCAGCTAGAAATAAGACTGCTACTCACAACTGTATACATCATACTAGAATTCCTCATTAAAAAAGCATAAGAAATCAGTAATGGCACAGAGCAAGACTGTTTAATGTGAACTAAAGAGATCAGATCATAGCAAAGAACACCCAGAAAAAGAAATATATTGTAATATAGGAGTAGCATCTAAGACTAAGAAAAAAAAAGTTGTTTTGTTGTCCACCACAGGTTTTCTGTGTTATTTCAAAAGCATTACTTAATTCTTTGGACTCACATCATTCCAAAACGGAGAAAATTGTTGTGGCTATTAAAAGACACCGCAGGTTTGCAAAACACTCTCAAATGCTTGGGTAAACAATAGAGAAGAACACCTCGTCAGAATCACTTAGCTGCTTGGTATGCTGCTAGAGGCAAATTTGAATCAGATGCGCCAAAACCCGATTTAATCTGGCTGAAACAAATTGTATTCTCTGTATAAGCAACTACCACACCTGCAAGACAAAAAGAATATATGACACACACATAGATAGCTCTTTCCTTTCACTGTCAGGACTAGCGTTTAATAGATGCCCTAGTGAAGGCACCCCTGCTGGAGCAAACCAGGTCAGGAATGTATCACTTGAATGACACAAGTATGAGTAAGGCATCAAACTTTGTGCTGTAGAAAAGGCTTTTGGATTGAATTGACAAATGGGTTTTCAACCCCAGAAATGAACTATGGCAGCTTCAACCTGTTTCCAGTAACTCCGAAGCATCATCTGCTGCAAAATTCAGGAAACAGGTGTATCGACTTATTCGAAACAAACGACAAAGTACATTGGACAGTCTGCAGAGATCACAGCAGTTTTACTCTGCGTATAGAGAAGCTCTTGGCGTGTATTTAAAAGGAATAAAAGCTGTAGCGGCTTGACAAGCAAACTGTGCATATTTGGCAGTTACGTGAGCAGCAGAACTAAACCAGCCCTTCTCTCTCACATCACGCTTCCTTCTGAATTTCACATGTGCAGGAGGGGATAACTTCCCCCAAGAGCTCTTCCTTCAGCACAGGCTCTGACACCACTTTCACAAAGCTCTGAGAAACTTTATCCATGTAGACCTTTCCTTCCTTGGTCAAATGTGATGAAGTTCACAAATTAATGCGTAAAGTTACAAGAGGAGAAGAGACAAGGGAGAGCCAGATGAAGGCTTTCTTAAAAACACCAGGCAGAAGCATGAAGCAAGAAAGGAACAACAACAAAAAAGTGCCCTATAAGTCTAAATGTAACGACATTCAATTTTCTGGGAATGTTAATTGGTAAGCCCGCAGGATACACTTTGCCAAAATCAAACAAAACGTCAGCAGCTGCAATTACTTTAGGAACTCTCTCTGCTGCAGCAAGAATGACAATCTATCATCTCACAGCTTTCTCCTACTTAGTATTTCTGGTTTGTTTGTTTGTTTTTGGTTTCGCATTCCTGGTGTTGTTACTAAAAGCATCAGGACACCCCACAGTTTTAACCCTGGGGCTACAGAACATGGCAGGTAAGTAGCCTGCTTCTACATCCCAGCTCACCCTCAGCCAGCTTTTTGCTAAAACCCTCAGCACAACCTTCTGAGCTGCACTTAGTCCCGTTCCGTGTACTAAGAGCAGGTTGTTATGCCCTACTGAATCAGCCCTAGAACCCAGCACGTACTTAGGCGGTGTAGGTTTAGGCTTGAATTCACATCAGCAGAAAGAGGGAGTACAAAAGGCCATACATTACTGCGAAAAAAACACCCTACAAATAGAATCATAGAGCAATTAAGGCTGGAAAAGACCTCTTAGATCATTGAGTCCAGCCTATGACCTACCACCACCACTCAGCTAAACCCTGCCACTAAGTGTGGCATCCAGTCTGGCCTTAAACTCCTCCAGGGACGGTGACTCCACCACCTCCCTGGGCAGCCCATTCCAGGGTTTTATCCCCCGTGCTGTGAGGAAGTGCTTCCGAATATCGAACCTAAACCTCCCCTGGTGCAGCTTCAGGCTGTGCCCTCTCATCCTGTCACAAATTGCCTGAGAGAAGAGCCCATCCCCATCCTGTCTACAACTTCCCTTCAGGTACTTATAGGTGCCTAGAAAAGTCACTGATCAAAACTGAACTCATTGAAAACGAGCTACAAAAAGGATACAATTCTAGTACTTATTTGCCCAACGCTACTTCTAAGCCTTTGATGCTGCATTCAAGTCCTATTCCTCTACTCTTCCCATAAGAACAGAAGCTACAATGACTTTTTTCTCAAACCAAAGGTTAAATATCTCACCTCTTCAGTTGCTGGCAATTTGAGGAATTGAAATTCTTCCAAAAGGGTTTGAGGAGTCAGTAAACACTACCTGTGTTCCAGCTGAACTTTGAAAGCGAACGTTGGAAGTCTTATCAGAGTCTCAGCTGACATCAGACAGCCCATAAACACACCGTGTAAAAAGAAGTGCAAAGAATTTGCATCTTGAAGGCTGAAGACAAATGCAAAAGTGCCACCTTCGCTCTGCTGTAAAACTGCTGCGAAGAAATACGGCTGTTAAACTGACACGGCAAAAAAGACTCTCATAGGGCTTGAGTGCCCTTGAACTTCTCTGCCCACCCTTGGCACTGCCAACCTGCAGAGACCATCCATGGAGAACCCAGAGCAATGCACCGTACCTGACTCGACAGCTACTTCCATCAGAGATTCAGGACACCTACAGCATAGAAAACCAAAGCAGAATCTGCCTCTGGAAGAGTTTCTTCCTCGCTTCACCAAAAAGCAGCTGGTTTTCAACCCCAAACCAAGAATTTTTCTCCCTCCGATGTGTTATAGAAGTCTATGGCACTAAAAGCTTACCAAGAACACCACCCATCATTTATGAACTGTGTATCAAGAGCGGACATTTCTTAGTTTACTGTGACATTTTTCTTCACTTGGGATATAAAGTCTGCTTGTGTCCCAAAACTGGAGGGAAAAAACCCCCAACAAGACATTAGAAACAAAATGTAAGAAAACCAAAACGTTATTCTCTCCTGAGAATAACACAATAAGAATTGAATAACGTTTTGGTTTCTTAGCTCAGTATCTTCGTAGCGCTTTTAAATTCATGAATCTCTTACATGTTTCAACTACAGGAAAAGTCGCAAACCTGCGGGAATCTCTGAGCACTCTACACCCCTACCTGACAGGTCAATCAATCACTGTGGTCTCTCTCGGTTGTAATAAATATGAAGAGCTTTAGCAGGAGAGATTTAACCTAAACAGCAAAGCAAAAAAGAGAATGCAAGCACTTTTACATCTCAGGTCTCCACTTACCTACATAGAAACGCCGGCAGATTTGGGTTGCTACCACAGCTCACGTTCTCAAGGCTAACATCCCTCACTCGGCTGTAAAATAGCTGACCTATCTTGCTGCGCTTTCAGCTATAGGTCATTTTTTGTTGCTGAAATGCTAACAAAGTTCTTCACGGGGGTCAGAGGGCAGGATTTTACCCCTAGCTAGCTGGTTTCTCAGTTTCAGGAAAGCCGGTTTATCAGGAGAACACAATGTCTCATCTCCGCCGATCTGTCTATACCACTGGAGACCACAGCACGCTTGGACTGTGACATCTGTTCTAGAGAAAAATCACCCGTAGCTGACACATCAGCCTCTGCGACTTATGCACCGTGAAATAAGACCTATGGGTCTATGCATTAAATACAAATCCACACACAGCCCTGCAAGCAAGACGTAAACAGCTCATGCCCACCGATCCAGGTACCGGTAACCGAAACCTTTCACACCACCAAATCGCGGCGCTGCTTCTAAATACGCTCGGCTCTTGTCGCTGACAAACACAAAAATCCCTCTAGCTGAGACAAACTGCTCGACGGGGGTCATCGTGAACGAACCATCATCCGGCTGGAAGAGGCAGGGGAAAAAGAATAAATAGCTGTGCTTTGAGCTATTCTTTTTAGCGGAGAGAGCCACGGAGCTGCCTCGACTGTTGGCATGACGCGTGGCTGGGGCTGTCTCGTAGGGAGGAAAGTGGCGGCGGGCAGGTCTGGCAGCTGAAGGAATCGAAAAGTAGCTTATGCCCACGAAGACGGAAAGTCCTGCAAACATTCCTGAGCGCTTGTCATAGAATCACGGGTGGCATCACCACAAGAGAGAGGCCCCGGGGGGAAGAGAGAAAAGGATGGGGCTACGCTTCACTTTTTGAAGCAGAGCAGGCTGCTACTCGCCGCTTTTGTCTCCTCTCACAGAGGCTACGCAATAATTCCATTTATTTAGAGAAAGAGGGGAGCAAAATCTCTTTTCCTTCACCCCCCTCCACCGGTTTCAGAATTATTGTCTCTCCTGCGGCTGGGGGGAGGGTTTGGAAATGACTCACCCGGCAGCGCTCTGGAGCCGGAGGGTCTATTTTTAATATATTTAAACGCAGAACTTACTTACCCAAAGGCTTTATGCCACGGAGAACTTACCCAAAGGCTGCATGCCTGTGTAACCGGCTGAGGGGAGCCGGTTCAGCCCCGCTTTCTTGCTCCAGCTGCCCCCCAACCCCCCCC
>WEIS01029095.1:24827-54460 GCA_013389965.1 Todus mexicanus | reverse complement strand
CAGGTGGTGAGGCTCAGCTGTAGCATAAATCACAGCCTGGGGCTGTGCTTGACTCCTCTTCCTAGGCTGGCGTGACCAAGAGACGTTAAGGAGGTGCCTTAGTCCTTCATGGGAAGGGTGCATCTTTCTGGAGATTCACAGATTCGCAGAATGTTAAGGATTGGAAGGGACCTCGAAAGATNCCTCCAGGCGGGTTTGAAACCCACCTGGTTTGAGACTCCACAACCCCCCTGGGTGGCCTGGCCCAGGCTCTGGCACCCTCACTGCAAAGAAGTTCTTCCTAATATTCAAGCTGAACCTCCTGTGTTCTAGTTTACACCTGTTACCCCTTGTCCTATCATTGGGTGCCATTGAGAAGAGTCCTGTCTGGTGCCGCTTGCTGGTTTTTTGTGTTCTTATTGTGACCGGCTTCCTCTTGTGTTCCTCTAGGTACAGCTACATGATTGACAATGTCATCCTGCTGATCACTGGGACTCTGCACCAGCGTTCCATCTCCGAACTGGTGCCCAAGTGCCATCCTCTGGGAAGTTTCGAGCAGATGGAAGCTGTGAACATAGCTCAGACGCCTGCGGAGCTCTACAATGCAATCCTGGTGGACACTCCCCTGGGTGAGTGGACCCTTTAAAAATCCCACTCAGCTGCGTGTGGAGCAAATGTCCCTTTCTCCCACAGTCCAACTAGGTCCAGCTAAGCCCAAGTTGTGCTTCAGGAGGACAAAGCGGTGGGTGATGCCCAGCTGTGGTTGTGCAGCTTGTGATATCTGTGCTTAAGTTCAGGTTTAAACCCTTTCCTATGCCATTTTTTCCTCTGGAGGAGCAGTTGGCTCTCCATACACTTCAACAAATGCCCAAACCAGCACACAGACTGCTGGGGAGCGTGGTTTGTGTGAGCCAGGCCTGGAGCTGTCCTGGCAGCATGGGTGTAGTTAGGTCTGATCTGCTAGATAGGTCAGGTCCATTTACCGGCTCTTCTGGGAATCGTCACCTGCAATTAGTGAGGAAGGAGAATATTTGAGAGGTCTTAGGTGATGCAGTCTTATAAATAACTGTCACGGGACACATGGCACGTGTGCTTCCATAGAGAAGGGCTATCAGGTCCTCTGCTGGAATGAGGCGCTTCTAGTTGGATCATCGGGGAATTTCTTGTAGGCAGTTTTTGTGGATAATTATAGAGACCTGCACATGCCCGGTCTTGTTCTGAGATTGATAAAATTAGCTCTAGATCAAGGAAAGCTCTTTCTGTACCGAAAAACCCACCAAACAACAGCAGCAAAAAACCTCCCAAACAACCAAAAAACCTCCAAAGGCCTTTTTAAGCTTGTTGTATAAGCAGGATCCTGCACTGAATTGAACCGTCTCAGGGCTGCAAGCCTCAACCAGGAGGCACATAACACTTAAACCCAAGTGTCTTCTGAACAGCTAAGTCAGGCAGATACACTCTTTAGAGATAAAAGGTGTAGGATGTGGTTCTGGAGGAAAATTTGGAAGTCTTTTTGCAGCAGTAGGAGAGGTAGTCACAGGAGAATTGCTAGTTTAGCCTCTGTGGGCAAAGCCGTAGTGAGGTGCGGCTGAGTCAGTGATTAATCACTCTTCTGAGGTTGCTAGAAAGAGCAAACGCTCTAAATCATCGCACCGCCTTTGATAGAAGAAGTTGATTTTGGAACCAAAAGAGCTTTTGCAAATGCTTTCTGTGGTAATGGCGCAAGTGAAGTAGTTGTCGTGAAAAAATGACTCGTCAGGTAGAGCTCAGCGAAGGAGGGAGGTGGTGTCTCAAGAGACCTGGCTTGCAAAGTAGGGCAGCAGTGCAGCAGGAGAGCTGAAGCTCTGCATGTGGCTGAGCTGAGCCCACTGGAGGGATGATGTGTGGGAAGAAAATCCTCCTCACAAGTAAGCAGGAACCTTCTCATTTGGGGAATAAGAACGGAGTATTTCAGAGATATCTCTCAGAAATTAACTCTCAGAGATTTCAGAGCTTCTAGCTACGTGTGGAGTGAAGATACTCCATTGCACTGGGGAAGTGGTTCTGGAGAGCACAGCTGGCAGTTGGGGGTCTTCACCTCTTACCTTCCTGTCCTTGAGTCAGTTTTGGCTGCTTCTGCCCTGGCTTCTTCTCTAGACCTTTGCCCCGGCTGTGCCCTTGAGGCTGTGTACCATCTAGGGTGGCATTTCTGCAGCGGGAGGACATGGGGAGTAGCTGTGTTGCCTAAACAAGCAGGCCTGCAGGCTCCGCTTGTTTAACTTGTGCTCTTTCCAGTGACCACACGCAAAGAAACAGCAGCTCTATCTCCTCAGAGTCCTTGAGTAGCTACGTGGCTTGGTAGGAATGCCTAACCCCAAATGGCTTTCATAGGTTAGCAGGGCAAAATAAGGCTTGCTCTTAGCCTAATTTAGGATCCCGGAGGGCCAAGAACTGAAATAGCTCTGTTCTCATTCCTCTGCCACTCTGAAGTAGCCACTGCTTGGCCAGCGAGGCTGGCCAGTGAGCCCAGCAGTGAAACCCAGTCCTGGCACGCTCCGTTTTCGTTTTTGCCAAGCGTAGGCTCCTCCAGCGACGTGGCATCCGTCTCTGATACCCTTGCAAAGAATCCTCTGCGAGGGGTTAACCCTTGTTCAGGACTCTCTGGCCCCACAGTGCAGCCACTGCGTGTGCCAGGGAGCTTGTGCTAGAGCAGTGGTGCACAGCGAAGGCGTGAGCCCGCGTTGTAGCTGGTTTGCAGCACAAAGCAGAGCACTGGTCAGCTCTCGGCGCGACCGCGGCGGCCGCTACCCGCAGCTGGACTGCGTAAGGGGAGGAAGATCATATTTCTCCGTGTAGCAGATTCAGCAAAGTTGGTTGCTGAGCGAGAGTTGAAGTCGTCATAAAAGTCCCATCAATGGGTTTTATTGTGCTCTCGCTAACAAGCGGGTAGTACGAGCCTTAGGTTAAACGAGAGGTACGAGGCTCGTCATCACCAGCAGCTTGCAGTGCCCTGGTTAGCTCTGAAATCTGTGTTCTTCAGGTGGCAACAGCTTCTCAAATTCCCTCCCTGAGATGCTCCATCAAAATATGTGGAGCTGAGCATCCTACCAAAAGCCACTAGTTCAGCCTGTCTGCCGTTGCTCTCCTCCAGCAACCTGGAGAAAGGAAGGTCCTCAGAAGGAGCAGAAAAATGGGACTGATAGACCTGACCAGAGGAAACAGCTCCTGAGTCCGACCATGGAGTGATGTGGGCTGTAGGAGCTTAATCCAACTGAGATGCCACCTTAACCCAACAGCGACGTTGGAGGAGTCCCTGGCTGCTGTCTTGCAGGAGCTTACGTGTTGCTGCCGTGTTGCAGCAGGGGCAGTTTGAAGCTGTCTTGTCACCTCTTGAGTGCCCGCGTCTGGAAACAGTTTGGGATTTGCTTGTTTTGAAATACAGGCTGCTCTGGCACTGATGCTGGGGGAATTTCTGCTGAGAATAGGCTGGTAACCGAACTGGTGAAAAAAGATCTTCGTGTGAGAGCCCCAAATAGGATTGAGGCTTGAGAAACCGTGGTGGAGCCTGAGGTTTTGAGTCATGGCAATTTGGTGGCTGCTGAAGATAAAAGGGCCAGGCCCGGGAGGGACAAGCTCAACACAGAGGGTATCTCTGCCCACTACTGTTGAGGACTCTGAGAAGCACTGGGCATGGGGCTCGTCAGGACAATGCTAACTGTGTCTGTGGCTTTGTTTCAGCTGCATTCTTCCAAGACTGTATATCTGAACAGGACCTGGATGAAATGAACATCGAAATCATTAGAAACACACTTTATAAGGTAAAGGAGCCTCGGGGAAGGGGAGGAGATGTTAAGGTCCTTGGTTATTCCTGGTGTGACTGCAGCTCTGTCTTGGGTCAGGAGCTCCAACTTACACTGGTGTTCCTCAACCAAAGACAGGAGAGGATTTTCCTCCTGAAGTAGACAAAAATAATTTTGCTTTCTCTCTCTTTCTTCCCTGGAGTGGTAAACATGACCAAGAAGTAGTTACGTCCACTGGAAAGTAAAGATAGAGCTCTTGGAGAGGCTGCTCCTTAACCACATGGGTTTAGATGCATAGTTAACTGTGCTCAAAGGGTTGAAGTGGCTAGATCTTAAACTTCATTGAAGGACATCCATGGGCTTGGCTCTCTGTCCTGAGCTCATTCAGAAGAGCGTCCAACACTCTGCTCAAGCCTTCAGTGGCTGCAGTTGGGATTAGACGTTCTTGGAAGAGCAGTGTAAAAGGTGCAAGAGTCCTGCAGGTCAGGGAGAGGATTGGCACAGGGATGTGGAGGGGCTGAAGGATCTCCTTGTCCTGCCGCCTCCTCTGCAGGCCCCGTCTGGTTCTAGCTGGTGGTATCAAAGCACGTGTTTATGGGCAGGCTGTGGCTATCGCTCCATCTCTGCGCTCTGGCTTAAGAGTGGGATGCAAATTGTATCTGCCAGCCTTGTTTTGGCCGGTCACAGCCAGCCCGTGGTCGTCGTGACCTCTGCTTCCCAAGGAAGCCTTTTTGGCCTGTTTGGAGAGGCAGAGAACAGGTCAGGCGTGAAGGGAAGAAGGTGAGGGGAAAAGGAGAAGGAGCTGCGTGTCGGAGTCACGCCCAGCTGCCTCTGGCCTCCGGCATGTTCTGGTCTTTTGCTGTACTGGGGGAGGCAGGGCTGGATCCATAAATACCCGCAGACCTGTGTTGGGAGGAGGCAGGGAGCAGAGCGAGCGCAGGGCAAACAGGTCGGGGTTGGGAGGGAGGAGATGGTCTCCTTGAGTCCCATCTCCTTTTTGAGGCCTGATACCGCTTTGCATTCTTCCTCCCCCCAAGCTGGTGTGTGTGCTGCAGCTGGTTCTTGCTAAAGAGCAGCCCTCGAGGAGCACAGGAGCTCCGTCAGGAGCAAATCCCAGCGGTGGAAGCGTGGCAAAGGCAACTGCCACTTACAGATGCTCGCTTGAAGCCACCTCTCTCCCCAGGGACTGGAAAACCTATAATGCAAATGAGGGAAATGAAATTGGGTCTGAAACCTGCACAGAGCTGCTCTGAGTGCCTGGGATGGATGCCTGTGGCCAGGAGGAGCTGATGTGGAAAGGGGAGGTGCTGCCTCCCACACCTACTGGAGGTTTTTTGAAGGAATCCGTGAGTGTAGCCGGAAGGTTTGAGCAGGATTCAGAGAGGAAGGCAGCTGCTAAGGGTTCTGCTTAGCAAGGAAAAGCGAGAAGGTTCTTGAAGGGAAGTATGATGAAGATGGGGAGCAGAGGTTAAAAGTAAGCGGTCAGCTCCTGGTGTAGAGGGAGGTCAGCAATGGAGATGAGCTGGCATCGTTATCTTCAGCGCTTCCTCCCTTTTTACTACATCTTTGTACAGATACGTTGAAGTGAATCTGGCTGACCGTTGGTGGTTGCTGGTGATCTCCTCGTAGGAACCAGCTGAAGGAGACAGGACAGTAAAGGACAGCAGAGAAATGAAGGTAGAGAAATGTGGAGTGATGTACAGGAGAGGCAAGGGTGTAATCCTAACTCTGCTCTTACAGCGAGGGTCTCTTAGTTCCTTTCTGCTGCTGAATGAAGTCTTGGGTTATGATGGACCTAAGCAAGTTTGTCTCTCCAAGGGAATCTGTTCCTGACAGTCGAGCAGCACAAATCACCGTGTGTACATCCATAGTGTGTTTGTCCCGAATGCTGTCTCCATCCTCTCCTTTCTCGCCTGTGAATAGGACCAGCAGAGCCTGCTAAGGAGGACACGTTTAAAGAGTTGGGTACAGTGACTTCTGTTCAAGAAACTGCAGAGAAGGTCATGATTTCCTCACCTGGAAGAGGAGTGGATCTGAGTTGTGGTGGCAACCACAGATAGTGTTGCAAAAGCCAGCGTGGACAGACAGGCGCCAGGTCTCCCTTTAGGCTGCAGGTGACAAAGGAATGAGGCAAGCAGGAGGTGGAGGGTGAACGTGTGGGCTCATGAAAGCAAAAGTCCAGTAAAAGTTATTAAATGCAAGGACAGCACCATTTTGGGGCTAAGGGCTTCAGGACACTGGAGACTTTGTGTGAGAGCTGTGTCATCTGCAGGGGGGTGCATAGGGGAGGGTACCCCCTGTGGCTGTTGTACAGTCTGGGCTTCCATGGTGTCTGCGATACCGGAGCCTCATTCCACACTGGATATTGGAGTTCACCTATTTTTGCTTCTAAAGCCTGAAGCCTGAGCAGGGCAGAGGTGGTGATTGAACCTCTTACCCAGGTTCGTTCTTCTGCCAGTCTCAGGTGGAGCCTGTTGTCTGTGTCTCTGTTCCTGTGGTAACTCTGTAGGCTGATGCTCTGCAGCACTTGAGCAGTGACACACGCTGGAGACGGTGCTTTTGTGGTGTGTGATGCTCGCCCAGCAGTGTCCTCTGGCGCTGCGTGGTCACAAGTATTTACAGAACGCAGCCATCCAGGTGCTTCCCCAGCGCGGTGGCTGAGGGTGTCCACCACGTGTGTTCTTGGGCCATCTTCAGCCCTGGAGTTGTTGTGACAAAGCAGTGATTTGTGATGTCTCAGTGTCGTTTTATTCCATCCCTCTTAAGTGATTCTGCTTGTAGTGCTCTGTCAAGGGAGATGTTTTATCACATGATGACTTCTTCTGAGAAAGTTTTTGCTGAGCAGCGCTTTTAGCCATTCTCAGCCTTCCTGGGCTCCCCCTGGGAGACCCAGTCATCTTCCAGCTGGATGACAGGACATCTCCACAAAGGATTACGTTTCCTGGAGGCAGCGGAGCTCTGCCTGGCCTCAGGCGTTCTCTGCAGCGCTCCGGTTGGGATGGAGACCAAGCTGCTGCTGTGTGAGAAGAGAACTGCAGAGAGCGGCTAGTTTCCTTCGCAGCTGTCCTGCCTCATCCCCGGGCTCTGCTTACACAGCGGGACTTTCTGAGCGCAGGCCTCGCAGCTCTAGTTGTGTGGCTTGGCATGTTGGTGGAGGCCAGCGCGGGGTCAGGAAACCACGTGAGACTTGAGTAAATGCTTTGGAGTCAGACGGCTCAAAGGAGCAAAACAGGCTTTGCTCTTGCTGCCCGGGGCTCTTGCCTGCAGGAAGCTCCAGCAGTCGCTTGAACAAACCCGACCGCAACCCTTTGTGGCTCCAGCTTCTGGGGAGGCGCTGGCCCTTGTGTGGGTTTGGTGTCCAAGTTCACATGGGGTGAGAGTGCCCGCGCTGTCTTACAGAGCGCCTGGGAGTGAGTGTCCCTGCTCGCTGGCTGTCCTCTGCTGAGCTGCCCACTGGGATGCTAGAAGCTGTGTAGAAGGGTGCTCATCTACTTTCTCTCTTCCAGGCTTACCTGGAGTCCTTCTACAAGTTCTGCAAAGTGCTGGGAGGTACCACAGCAGACGCCATGTGCCCCATCCTGGAGGTAGGTCTGGAAACCACCGTAGCTGGACGGTTCTGCAGTGACACTACTGTGAGCTCAGGTCCAGCTTGCCTGCCAGCATTAAGGGTGCTCCAGGTATTCTTCAGTGTCCCCATGTGCACTCTACCTGCTCACTGGGCAGCAAAGTGCTGTCTGCATGGGATGTTGGACACGTCTGGTTCCCCAGCCCTGACTTTCATAGAATTATGCAATGTTTTGAGTCAGAAAGGACCTTAAAGCTCATCTAGCACAACCCCCCTGCAGGGAGCAGGGCCATCTGCAACTAGAGCAGGTTGCTTAGAGCCCCCAACAACCTCCCCTGCAATGGGGACAGGGATGGGGCAGCGACCACCTCTTGGGGCAACCTGGGCCAGGCTCTCACCACCCTCAGCGTCAAACATTTCTCCCTTCTCTCCAGTCTAAATCTCCCTCTTTTAGTTTCAACACATCCCCACTTGTCCTGTCCCCACAGGCCCTGCTCCAAAGTCTGGGCGGAGCCTTCTCTTCTCCAGGCTGAACCCCCCCAGCTCTCCCAGCCTGGCCTCCCAGCAGAGGGGTTCCAGCCCTCCCAGCATTGCTGGGGCCTCCTCTGGCCCCACTGCACCAGGTCCCTGTCTCTGCTGTGCTGAGGCCTCCAGAGCTGGGCCCAGCACTCCAGATCCTGCCAGCTGCTGACACATCTGTTGCCTTCACGGCAACATCTTCATCCTCCCACACGGACAGTGCGCTGGAGAACACCCAGCGCTGCTCCGTGCACGACCTGTCTCCATGCCAAGGCTGTGGGTGCGCAGGGCCCAAGGGCAGTAGGTGAGAGGGACTCCTTGCCCTGGGCTGGGTTCTGCTCAGTGGTTTGGGGTTTTCCTCACCCGAGTGCTCCCCAGCCATCAGCTACTGGGCGTACTGGGAGCCTGCACATGCAGCCTGCAGTGGCTGAGCCCTGGGTGGCCGTGCGTGTCCCAGGGCCTCTTGCTGCTGCTGTCCTCTGATGTGGCTCTGTTCAGAGCAGCGTCGGTACCTGCCGGTCTCTGACAAAGGTGCTGTGTCCTGAGGTGAACCGCTCTTCTCCTGCAGTTTGAAGCTGACCGGAGGGCCTTCATCATCACCATTAACTCATTCGGGACCGAGCTGTCCAAGGAGGACCGAGCGAAGCTGTTCCCACACTGCGGCAAACTCTACCCTGAGGGTCTGGCGCAGTTGGCCAGAGCTGATGACTATGAGCAAGTCAAAAACGTTGCTGACTACTACCCCGTGAGTGCTTTGGGGTGAGGGCTGTGGGGACTGGTGGGAGGATCTGCTCTGGATCAGAGCTTCTCAGGAATCTGGAGGAACCCGTGAATTGCCAGCCTGGGCAGAGGGGTGCCTGTCTTCTGCTGCTCCCCTTGGTTCTGTGCCAGGATGGAGTTGCCTAGCCCGGGATGCCGTTGGTTTGTCCTTGCAGCAGAGACGGGGAGACCAGGCGTGGCCTGTACAGGGTGTCCCAGGGTGTGGGGACTGCCCTTGCCACCACACCCTCGAGGTATCGGTGTGCCAGCAGTGACAAGTCTTTGGCTGGTTGGGGGTGGAAACGCATCTTCAGTGAGAAGTGGTGTGCCACATCTCCAGCTCTGCTAGGTCGCTCTGAGCTCTGGTTTGGTGGTGGGGGAGATGCTGGCCTGGGAGGACACATCTGGATGTGTCTGGGTTCCTTTGGCTGCTCTTGTGCGTGGCTGGGGACCTATTTGGAGTCGGGGAGCTCCGGGTCCCCTTACTGAGGCACCCAGGGTTTGTGGGCACAGGGGCCTAGCCCTGCAGGCTCAAAGCAACAACACGGCTTTGAGAGCTGCACGTTTCAGAGAAGGGCTGGGACCTCTGTCTGGAGAAGCTCCCAGATGAAATAAAGACGTCCTCTGCTTTTCTGGGGATTGCCTTCAGCCAGTACTGGAGTACACGGCGCAGCCTCGGCAGCGTCTCGCTGCCAGCGCTCATCTGTGCATGGCACCCGCTCTTGGCTTCTCCGTGTCCTCTGCTGACGTGCCGTAGTGACTGGGGTGCCTGTTTGACACACAGGGACCCCCAAACGCTCCTAATCTTGGAGGGCTTTGTGCTTTGGGTTCCATGCTGTTGTAATGTCTTCCCGCAGGAGTATAAGCTGTTGTTTGAAGGGGCCGGCAGCAACCCTGGAGACAAGACCCTCGAAGACAGATTCTTTGAGCATGAGGTGAGTGAACCCCTGGAAGCTTCTCAGCGTGAGCCTGCCTGTGCCACCTGCAGAGCCCAGGGCAGCAGCGAGTTATCTGCAGCCCCGTCACCAGTGCTGTGCATGGGGGGGAAGGGAGAGGATGGAGGAGGGAATTCCCAGCAAGGGAACAGGGCCTCAGCATCAGCATCATGTCCATGTTCTCATCCAGACAGGTTCGAGCGGTGTGGGAGGCAAGTTTGGGGCTGCTGGTGGGTATTTGCTCCATTGATAGCAAAACCGGTGTGATTAGGTGAGAAAGGAGGATTTTCACAGTGCCTGTGGGTGTGAAAATTTCCCCTTTCAAATGTCAGAGCCTGTCCTGAAGGTCAGAGCTGCCCCTAGAGAGGTGCAGAGCAGGGTACCTGTGCTGAGCCTTCCAGCCTGCTGGCAAGTCAGGGCACCTCCCAAACCGCTCCACACTTGCCTTCACCAGCTTTTCCCACCTGAGGTGAACAAATGACGGTGTCCTCCTCTGGGCTTTCCTCAGGTGAAGCTCAACAAGCTGGCCTTCCTCAACCAGTTCCACTTTGGAGTCTTCTACGCCTTCGTGAAGCTGAAGGAGCAGGAGTGCCGCAACATCGTGTGGATCGCGGAGTGCATCGCCCAGCGGCACAGGACCAAGATCGACAACTACATTCCCATCTTCTAACCCCGCTCTGCTCCCGTCCGCCCCTCCCGGCCCTGGTGTCCGGGGGGGACCCTCGTCTAACTCCCCGAGTTACCCGTTGCCTAGACTCCAGGGATGTCCCGTCTGCGGAACTGGCTCAGATGAGGAACCTGTACAGTTGCTAGTTAAATTATTCATGAGCTGACGCTTGCGTTGTGTGTGCTGTGAGGGGGCCGCAGGGACCAGGGGCCCTGGCTTGGCCCCATGTGACTGGAGGGCCACCTCCTCCGGTGTATCTGGTAGTCCCCGTGTTGCTGTTCTCATCTGTGTGTGCTTGTGCTCCTAGAGCAAGCACCAGCCAGGGGGTTGCTGCCTCTGAGAGTTTCCCACCGCCACAGAGGAGCACAAAAGGTCCCCCACGGCATGGGGGGAGCTCTCTGCCAGCGCTCTGCTCGCTTCTTACTCAAGTGTTGTTCCCATGAGGTTTGGTTTGCCTGTGATGTGTAGCGTAACCTGTGCTGCTGTGCGATCCCCACATCCCCCTGTAGCTAACCCTGACCCAGGAGAGGCTGAGCAGCCCTGCCCGGCACTGGGATGGAGCCCGTGGAAATGGGAGGGTAGAACCAGAGTGCTGGTGGAGCGCGTTCCTCCCCGCTCCAGCAGCATTTGCACCTCCCGTGGCCTCAGCAGCAGCTCTCATCATTCCTACCCTGCAGCTTGGAAGGGCTCCATGAGCTGCCTGAGCTCCTTTCTCCCGTGAAGACCCACGGTTTGGAGTTCACTGTGACAGCCACGAAAGAGATGGGGGCTCCTTTTGGACTCCTCTGCTGCTCTGGAGCCGTATGGGCACCAAGCAGCCCTGGGTCACCCTGAAGGGTGCAGAGGGCAGCTCCTGGCAGAGATAATCGAGGCCCTGCCCCTGTGTGGTCAGGGGTGGGAGCCAAGCCCTGCAGCTCCCGCTTGAAGCCAGGTTGCTGCCCCATGGCAGTGGAGAAACTTCACTGGTGGGAAACACGTGCTCGGTGGTGCTGCTGGGAGGAAACGGTAGCGAGTGGCTCTGTCCCAGCTCATGCTGTGCTCACCCCTGCGGTGTTTGTTACCCTGTCATCCCCTCCTCTCTGCACTAATAAAGATCTGCCTCCTGCACGCTGCCCTCCCTGCTTCACTGGGCCGCATCCCCACCAAGAGCTTCCAGCCACTTGGGGAACGTGGGAGTTGTGGTAGCAGAGCCCGGTGTGGCTCCTGTAGGACTTGGGACGCTTGTTTCTACCACGGGCAGGGTGGTTGTACCACCCCTCGCGGCTGTGGGTGCTGAGCTGCTGGGTGTTTGGTGCGGTGCTGGCTGTGACCCAGCGCAGGCCAGGACCACCCCTGCCCGAGCATCACAGCGCGGAAGGAAACAGCCGGAGCCCGGCAGTGTATCAAGAACAGATTTATTTAAAAAGTGACAATCACTTAGTTCATCTCGTGAAGAGCTCTCGGCCCCCGCGCTCGCCGGGAGCACGTGGAGTGTGTAACGAGCGGCAGGGTCCCGGGCCCGGCCTGGCCGCAGGCTGACGGACACCGACGCAGCTCCGAGAGCAGTGAGGAAGATGTCGGGTTGCTGAGAAACGCCCCAGGTCCATCCCAGCCCGTGGTGCGGAGCCGCTGAGTCAGGCAGGGCTGCCCTCCCCCCGCCCCCGTTGGAGGGTGCACGGTTAGAAAAAAATACAAAAAACAAGGTCTCTAGAAAACGTTGATTTTTCGCACAGTAGAAAATAGCTCTGCCTGATTTTGGAAAGCGATTTGGTTTTTTATCGTCTAGCGCTGATTGTTCTCCCCGCTCCGGAGCACGGTGCGGGGGGTGACGCCGGCGGCTGCGCTCGGGGGCCAGTGTGCCTGGAAATCCCAGGAGAGGGCTCGCTTCTGCCCGGCGCTGAGCTCAGGCCTTCTTGGCGTCCTTGTGGTGCTCCCGCCGCAGCGCTCGGGGCAGCTTGGGGTTGATGAAGAACCCTTTCAAGAACAAGTCTCGGACGAAATAGGGCAGGTAGCGGTGGATGAAATACATGAGCCCAAGGCCCTGCCCTGGGTAGTAGCGCACGGCGGGGTTGGCAGCCAGGAGCCCGTCCGTGATGCTGTTCACCACCGCGCTGAGGTCCTCCACCGCCACCTTCATGAACTGGATGAACTGGCGGTTGATCTCCTCCACATAGTCCTCGCCGTAGGCCTGCAGCAGCTCCCGGGGCAGGCTGGCCACCAGCTGCTGCTTCTGCAGGTTCCAGAAGGCAGGGTCGCATGTCGTGCCTGCAAGGACACGGCACCCGGTGAGCTGTGTGGCCCTCCTCCTCCTCCAGCAGCCCCCTGGCCACTCCCAGCTTCCCACGAGGGTCCTGCTGAAACCCTCACAGGGATTTGTGACAGGGAGGGGAGCGTGGTGGGATCACATTGGTGGCTCTTGGTGGCCTGAGACTGGACCCGAGGTCTCAGAACCTGCCTGCAATGGGGATGGTGCTACCGTAAATGTGGCTGAGCTGGTTTGGCTGCCCCAGTGGCAGAGGATCACATGGAGTGGTTTGGGTGGGAAGGGACCTTTGAAGGTCACCTAGTGCAACCCCCCTGCAGGGAGCAGGGCCATCTGCAACTAGAGCAGGTTGCTCAGAGCCCCCAACAACCTCCCCTGCAATGGGGACAGGGATGGGGCAGCGACCACCTCTCAGGGCAACCTAGGCCAGGCTCTCAGCTCCCTGTCTCTGCTGTGCTGAGGCCTCCAGAGCTGGGCCCAGCCCTGCAGGGGGGGCTCCCCAGAGCCCTGGCAGCAGAGGGGCAGGATCCCCCAAACCCTGGCCCTGCTGCCCATGCTGCTGGGGATCAGCCCAGGGGCCAGTGGCTGCTGGGCTGTGAGCGCACGGGGCCGGCTCAGCTCCAGCTCCTCACCCCCAGCACCCCCAGGTCCTTCTCCCCAGAGCTGCTCTGATTCCTTCACCCCCAGCCTGGGCTGGTACCAGGGGTTGGCCTGACCCAGGGGCAGGACCTTGCACTGGGCCTGTTTGAACCTCAGGAGGGATCACACAGACCCACTTCTCCCAGCTTGCCCAGGTGGATCCCGTCCCTCAGGTGTGTCAACCCCACCACTCAGCTGAGTGTCATCTGCAAACTTGCTGAGGATGCCCTTGCTCTCACTGTGTCATCATGAAGATCCTAACCCACACTGGATCTGCTGCCAGGGCTTCATCCTGACCCTGCCTCTCACCAACAGGTGCCCAAAGGCCACAGGGTGGGCACCATCCCCAGGAGGTGGCTGAGGACGCTCCTGCACCCCCTGTCTGCTCCTGCCATTGCTCCATCTCCTGCCTCCGTGGGGTACCTGAGGGCGCTGGCAGCGAGCGGGCGCCGCAGCCCCTCTCACCTGTTTTGTAGTAGCCGGGCAGGATGAGGCTGACTTTGATCCCCCAGGGCTGGAGCTCGCTGCGAAAGGTGTCCATGAGCAGGCTGAGCGCCGCCTTCGAGGCGCCGTAGGCTGCCAGGCAGGGGAAGGGCAGGTCACCTGCGGGGAGAAAGAGGATGAGGAAGGAGCGGGGTCAGGGCTGCATGGCCAGGGGCGGGCAGGGACCAGCAGGGCTCCCGCAGGGCTCTGCTCCTGGCCCCTGTGCCAGGAAAGGGCTTCAGTTTTGTTCTGCTGAGAAAGCAACTGGAATTTCCTTAAAAAAACCCCACCAAACAACAAACTGGGAGGGTAAAGGAAACTGGTTTTCCCTCCTCGGCCAACCAAAGTGTGGGGCTGCCATCCCCGAGGGAGGCAAGTGCCAGCGAGGCTGGGGTTGCCCACGCTGCCTGCCACTGAGCTGCCTGGCCCCAGCATGGACATTGCTCCCTGACTCCGGGTGCCCGCTGCAGGGGGCTCAGCGATGCCACCAGCTCATCCCAGTGTGCCCAGTGCCAGTCTGATGCCTCTGGCTGGGGAAGCGGAGGTGCCCAGGGTGGTGGGAGTGGCCACGCACCACGAGGATGCTCAACCCGCGCCCAGGCTGGGGGTGCCAGGGGGCTGCTCACCCGCGGGGCTGCTCACGGTGACGATGCGGCCGCCGGCTGAGCGGAGCAGGGGCAGCAGCCCCTTGGTGAGCTCCAGCGAGCCGAAGAAGTTCACCTCCATGCAGGCACGGAACTTGCCCAGCGGCGAGAGCTCGGCGTCGGCGATGGTGTCGTTGAAGCCGGCGTTGTTCACCAGGCCCCAGAGCCCTGCAGGGATCCTTAAATCAAAAAGGTGACCCCAAATGGGGGACTCCACCTCACCCAGGGGATCCCAACTGCTCCCCAGCTCATAGGGGAATTGTGGGGTGCCCCGGGACGAGCCCCGTTAGCAGAGGTTGTCAGCCCGAGTGCCCGCAGCCCGTGCTGGGGTCCCGTGGAGCTTGGCACTGCCGCGCTGGCTGCAGGCTGAGGTGCTGGGCAGCTGCGGGGGATCCCCAGGGGACGCCAACCTGTGCTGTTGGTGTGGGCCTGGATGTGCTGCAGGACGCGCTGGATGTCCTCCGGCTTGGTCAGGTCCATCTGCAGCAGCGTCAGCTTCGGCGAGCAGCTCCTGAGCAGCTCCTGGGCGCCGGGGCCCTGCGGGTCCAGCACGCTGGCGAACACCCGAAAGCCCAAGGCGTCCAGGTGCCGCGCCGTCGCCTGCCCGAAGCCCGAGTCACAGCCTGCCAGAGCCAAGAGAAGACCTGTAGCAGCTGGAGACAGCCGCTGGCCGACTGTCCCCAGCCCCAGGGAGCCTCTGGCTCTGCCTCTCCATCACCAGGGACCAGCCCCTCACCCTGGCATCAGTTCCGCCCTTGGGACCACCCTTCTCCTGACCCGCCGGGGACACAACCTTGCCGTGGGGCATTTGCAGGTCACGGAGCTGCTGTTTTCTCTCCCACACACCTGCGGGAGGAAGAAAACACTCCCTTATCTGCAGCCCCATCACCCCGAGCGCCTCGACGATGCGAGGTGCAGCTAAAACCATGGGCACAACAAGGCACTGGGACAGCCCAGAGCCCTGCAGAGGTGCTGAGTGGGAGCCACCAACTCCCAAAACAGCTTCCAAACCCTCCACTGGGTACCGTGCAGAGCTGGCACGAAGCTCCGTGGGAGGCACCGCCTTTCCCCGGACGCTTTTCGCCTCCCAGAAGTGGTGACCAAGAGGCGCAGCAGCCCCCTGAGGGGATTAAAAAAGGGGAGAGGGGAAAAAACCCGGTGGTCCTATTCTGCTCCTGACACCCCATCTCCTTCAAAGGAGCGTCCAACTGGGATGTTCCGTGCTGGAGAGCGCTGGGCGCTGCCGTGCCCAGTCCCAGCCTCACCCCCTCCACCTCAGCTGGAGCAGGGGCACCGCAGGTGACACCGTCGCCCGCGAAGCCGCCGTCGGGGTGGCTGGGGGACAGCTGGGTGGGAGCTGGGTGTCGGCGGGGCAGCGGCGGGGCCGGCGGCTGGGGCGGAGCGGCCGGGCCGCAAACAAACAGCGGCAGCAAGGTACAGCCTGTTCCCGGGGCCGATGGCAGCGCTGATAGCTCAGAGGGAGCCCGTGCCACCGCCACTGCCCAGGAACATTAACCATTAACCGGGGAGCGCTGCAGGGACAGGCTTGGCACCCTCCTGCCTGGCACCCTTGGGTGCTCCTTGGGACAGCTCTGAGGAAGGGCCGTAGCCGGCACCTGGAGCCACCTCGGGACCCACACAACGGTGGTGCTGGGCGCTGTCACTCGCTCCACGTGCCCCTGAGAGCCCAGACCCTTTCAAACACCCTTTCTGTCATCACGAGGGTGGGCACAGGGACCGGCTGCCCCGCTCAGCTCCCCGCTCCCGCACCCCCAGGCTGGGCTGGCGGCGCTGCCGGCTTCAGCGTGTGGGTCCCCAGGTCAGCTTTACTTTATTGTGGCACCAGAAACCTGGGAGAAAGGCCCTGGCCAGAGGCCAGAGCGGTAACACACCGCAGATTTGGGGGCTCAGCTGGCAGGAAGGGGCTGCAGGGCCCCCTTTTCCCAGCCAGCACGGGGCACGCCGGGCTGGCTCAGCACCATCGCCCCCAGCATCGCCCCTGGTGCCGCAGGGGATGCCGAAGGTGCCGCAGGCTGCCAGCACCACGCATCGGCCTCTGCCCTCCCTGGGAACGGGTCATACCGCCGGCAGCCAGCCAGATAAGGTGCAATTTTGCCTTTCCCAGCAGTGCAGGAGAAAAGTGCAATAAAGATAAGCCTTAAAAATAAAAGTGCTCGCGGCAACGGCCTCACCGCGCTGCAGCCAGCACCCTGCCCGCCGCCACCACCGGGACACGGTTACCTGCACTATGCCTGCCCCGGCCGGCCAGAAAAGCTTCCAATCCAAACACGAAGCTCCCTGTCACCTCAAAACACCAGGAAATATCCCCAAACCCTGAGAGAAACAGGTTTGCTGGCTTGTTTGGGGAAAGCCTGGCAAGGAGGGAGCAAACACGGCCGTGCGCTGGCCGAGCCAGGCAGGGATTGTTTTGCCTTAGAGGAGCAGGGCGGTCTAAGGGTTTGTTTCGGAAGTTTTAATTTATTACACACACACACACACAAAAAACATCCTCCTGGGAGGCTGGCGGGAGGCGCAGGGCCAGGAGGGCGAGGATGTTCTGGTGTTATTTAAGGTCTCCGGCGCTGCTCAGCTTCTCGTGCGCTGCGCTCAGGCATGGCCAAGAGCGCAGGGAGGGACAATTAAACCCCCAGGACCATAACACGTGGCCCCAAAAGCATGGCAGCTTGCCCAGGGCCATGCTCGCTCCCTGTGGCTACCAGCACACGAGCCACCGGCCACGCCGCCGCTGGCTTGGCCTCGCTGGGAATGCTGGAGCCGGCCAGTCTGCGTGGCCCCGGCGAGGCTGGCGCTGAGCTCGCCGCCCTCCGAGGATGCTGCATCACGAGGTGATGGCGGCGTCAGCTCCCCCCTGCCCCGGCTCTCCGCTTGCCAGCTGGTTTTGCACCTGTGCCAGCAGGAGGGACCTCGGCTGGACCAAGGGCAAGAGAAGCCCAGCGTATGGAGCACAGCAGAGGAGGGCAGGCGGCTTGACGTCCCCGCAGCATTCCCCATCGCATCCCCCTATTGCATCTCCTCGGGCCAGCAGCCAGAGCCTCTTGCTGCAGCAGGAGCGGAGCCCAAACCCAGGTTGCAAAAAGCAGCAGAGCTCCGCAGGCTCAGCAAACGGGGTCACACAGCTGCTCCGGGGGCAGCCGGGCTTCCGCCGGAGCAGCGGCATCCAGCAGCAGTTCCCCAGGGATTTTGTACAAGCTCCAGCCATTACCGTGGCTCCCCCAGGAGCAGGGCACGCCAGCCTCCGCTGGGGTTTTGGCACAGTGAGCCTCTATCTTGAACAAGCAAAAAGGTTTGGCAGCCAGCATCAGCACTGAGGTGCCCTCCTACCTGCTCAGGAGGGCAGAGACCCGACCACGCAGCATCGCGTGCCCTTCGTGGCTGAGAGCAGAGCCACGGGCGCGGCTGAGCTGTGCCAGCGCAGTCGCTGCGGGACTTTTTAGCTGAGCGGTGGAGGTAGGTCATAGGCCGGAGTCGATGATCTAAGAGGTCTTTTCCAGCCTTAATTAGTCTATGATTCTACGATTCTATGACTGGGGCTGGGGTGGGCGCTGCTGGTGCCGCCTCGCTGGGCTCGCACGCTGCTGGCTGAAGCCACAATCCCAGTTTGGTGGGGGCAGATTCCTCTCACGTGAGTCAGGTGCAGCGCAGCACCGGCTTTTTGCTGTCTCAGATATTCACCCCATTCCTGCAGCCAGCACCAAGGCCACTGCGCACAAAATCAATGCCGTAGTTTGCTGAGTGGAGCCGAGACAGGCACTAACACGGCTACAGCACAGGAGGTGCCGAACCACAACCCCCACTCCCCCCACTCCTGTGCCCACCGCTGGCACCGTAGGCGATGGGGGGCTGGTGGCACAGGCCCGCAGTGTTCACCCCCATCCAACACAGGAGTGGATTCCCCACCCGAGCTGTGAATCCTCAGCCCTGAGCCATGGGCTGGGCATCCTTGGCCCTGAGCCGTGGTGCCGCAAGCCAAGCATCCCCAGCCCTGAGCTACAAGCCGAGTATCTTCATCCTCAAGCTGCAAGATGTACATCCTCATCCTCGAACCACAGCCTGTATATCCACACGTGGAGCATCCTCGTGCTCAAGCCATCCTCACCCCTGAGCTGTGGAGCTGCAAGCCGTGCATCTGCATCCCTGAACCATGGGATGTGCACCCTCATCCCCAAGCCATGAGCTGCGCAGCCTCAACACCGAGCTGTGGAGCTGCAAGCCGAGCATCCTCATCCCCAAACCACAAGCTGTACAGCCTCATCCCTGAGCCACAAGCAGAGCATCTTCATCCTCAGGCCACTCTCATCCCCGAGCCATAAGCCAAACATCCTCGCTGTCAAGTCACAAGCCGTGCACCCTCAACCCTGAGCCATAAGCCGAGCATCCTCATCCCTGACCCACAAGCTGTGCATTCTCATCCCTAAGCCACACACAATGGGGGACGACCAGCACAGACCTGCCAAACCTCGGTAGCCAGAAGCACAGCCCAGCTGAGGAAGCCTCAAAGCTGCCCAGAGCCCAGTGGGTGCCTGGGCGCAGCAGCAGCTCCCCGGGAGCTGCTCCCTTCACGGTCACCCCAGCCTGGGACTCCAGTGTAGATACTGGAGAGGGGTCACCCCAGGACTGAGCATGACTCTGATGGACCAACTTCTCCAGGCCAGCCCTGGCAGCCCCAGAGGCACCTGAAGCAGCAGGGCAGCTGCAGGGCATCCCTTGAGGATGCTCCACGATGTCCAAGGCAGGCAGGTGCCCATCACCTGCGCCGGACACCCCCGGCAGCATCATTCCCTCTCCAGCTCTACAGGCCACCGCCCGGGTGCCCTGTGTGCCCCCTGCAGCCCTGCACCGCTCCCTAAATCCCAGGATATCCATCCCACCCCCTTCACAGAGCCTGCAGGCTGCGTGTCCCACCACCCTGCTGAGACAGCTCACCAAGCCGGAGCTGTCACCACTGCCACCAGCCCCGGGACAGCGCAGGGCTCCGCAGCCGAGGGGAGCCGGGGTGCCGAGGCCGAGTGGATTAACGCAGCGAGCTGCTTGTTTCCACAGGCTCAGGCTCAAATCCTGCTGGGGGTGCCAAGCTAAACACGGCTGACATTTTGCTCGGAGGTGTTGCCTTCTGGCCGCGGCAGGATTCACCGCTGCCACCTCGGATCCAGCTCCTCCGGGCACCAGACGAGTTTGAGCTTGACTGCACCGCGGGGTAACTCAGCCGGGCACAGCAGGGACCCATCGTGGCTTGGCTGCCTGGGGACAGCCACCCCAGCGCCATCCTGGCTGCACCACGGGGACCCCGCAGAGGAGGGATCCCAGGGCAAGGCGGCATTAGAAGGGATGGGACATCCCAAAGGGACTCGGGGAGGGGATCCCTTCACAGGGCAGGTCTGGGCAGGACAAAGTGCCCAGCCAAAGCCCGCGGGGGCAGGGCAGGGCCAGGCCCTGCGGCCAACACCTCCCGGATGCCGCACACGTTTGGAGCGAGCGAGGAGCGATAAAGGGGTGATGTCAGCCCCGGGCCAGAGGGAACAAATTCTTGGCAGGGTGCTGGGGAGGGAGGGGATGGCAGGAGCACTTGTGCCCGTGGCAGCTGAGCCGCCACGGCCACCCTGCCAGCCATCGCCTGCTGCCATCCCCGCGGTCCTGCTGGGCGAGCAGGGCTGGGCAGGGGCAGTGGCAGCCCCCATCCAACCCCACCGCGGTTGGTGGCATCACCATCAACAGTAAAACCGCAGCCCTGCTGGCGGCTGGTGCAGAGTGTGCCATGCTGCTCCCTGCTCCCCATGGAGCCCCCCATAGTCCCCCTCGTGCCCAGGTGCTGGGGTATGGGCCTGGGGTGGCAGGAGATAGCAGCAGCCCTGGTGATGCTACTGCTGGCCCTCAGCACCTGGTTTCAGGAAGCCACGAGCCTAATTAAATTAAATTAAATTAAATCCAGGGAGATGTCTTTAGGGATGACCCAAATCCCAGCCCCAAAATCCCTGGCAAGGGAACAACACATCAAGTAGCCTGGGTGAACATCCCTGCAAAGCCTCAGCCTCCTTCCCTGGGCAGGACCTGAGCCAAGGGGGGCACACGCTGCTCCCCACTGCCTGGGGACCCCCCACACCCTGGGGATGCCCCACACGGCACAGCCAGCACTGGCAGCCACAGGGAGATTACTGGCCTGGGGGTGCTGACAGCTCCTGCAGCTTGGGGTGAAAGGCCACATCCCTCCAGGGGGTCCGATGGCTCAGGGAGGGGGCGAGGCAGCCCCCAGCCCCCCACGAAGACCCAAAGGATCCTATGAGTCAGGAGGGGGCCAGGCAGCCCCCCAGCCGCCCCCCAGGGAGGCCCATGGACCACAGCAGAAGGCAGAGCTGGGGATGCCCATCACCAAGGGGGCTACGGGGGTGACCCGACCCCCTCTCTGCGCCGGGGACAGATGGGATGAATTACAAGGGATTAGCCGGGTGTTTCTGAAGCCTCACACGCCATCACCTCCGCTCAGGAAGATATCATTCACTTAACAGACCCAAGAGCAGGGGGAAAATCTGATTTTCTGCCTAGACAACCCGAAGCAGCCGGGCAGAGATGACGAGGAGCCGCGGGGCCGGTGCGGATGGGCCCTCGGCTCCTGAATTAAAGCCCATTTCTCAGGAGCAGGTGCCAGCTCCGGTGCATCAGCATCAGGGACCCAACAGCACAAAAGCAGCCATGAGATAAATCAGCGTCGGGAGCCACAGCCAGCACCGGTACTGAAAACCACCCAGCTGCCTTATCTCCCCCACCCCTAATGCTGCGGGCAGCAGATGCTGCTTGCAGCCGGCACGGCTAACGAAGCCAGGAGCTCATTAACACGCAGCCAGGAGGGCAAGGAGCCCAACTGGGACAAAGGAGCCCAACCATCCTCGCCTGCACAAGGCCAGCACCAGTGAGATGCTCGAGGAGGTCAGGATCCATCCACGAGCTCATGGGCAGCCTCGGTGCAGGCTTTAAGCTCCTGGGAGGGCAGCTTGGCACCCAGACCGGCTAAGCTCAGCCCAAGGGCTTGCACCAGCAGCAGATGCAGAAGCACTGGAGGCTTTCTCAGAGGCAGGAGCCCAGGAGATCACCCAGCCCCAGCACTGCTGCTGCTGGCGAGGACCAAGGCAGAGCTCGCAAACAGGCGGGGTGGAGGAAGTGCCTCTCCTCCCAGCAGCGCTTCGGGGTTTCGCAGAAAAAAGGGTGCAGGGAATTTCCTAGAAGCTGCCGCTCACTGCATGCCAGGGCTGGACAGCATCTTCCAGCAGCCACCGTCACCACCAAGGGGAGATCTTCTCCCCAGAAGGAGCAGCCAGAGCCTGGTCGTCAAGGATTTGAGCTTCCCACAGGCAGGGACGAGCAGAAGACGGCAGCACAGACACCGCGCGGGACAGGGCACAGCCTGTACATTGGAGCTAGTCTGGGATGGAGGGATAGATGGATGGATGGATGTTCCCCTGAGAAGAGGAAGTCATGAAGAGCTGCGGCGATAACTGGGTTAATCATCACCTTCAGAGGGAACACGGTGAACTGGGAACACAGAGCTGGCGAGCCACGAAAACCATCCATCAGCAAGAGCTGTCGCTGGGAAGGACACGCATGGCCTAGGGACAGCTCGGCCAGACTGGTGCTGGTAACACGTCCACCACGGCTCCTGGAGAAGGAGAGGCTGGGTGGGAGCTGGGCTGGGAAGCTAGAAAGATCCACCAGCCATGGCTGGGATGTGGCACTGAAGATGCTCCCCAGGGAACAAGGTGGCCATGGCCAGGGCACCTGCTGGGAGCATCGCTGGGCTGCAAAAGGGCTCCCCAGGGACTCCCAGCAGGCTGGAGAAACATCAGACAAGCCCAAAATCCATCTCCTACACCTCTGACACATCAGGCCCCAGAAGCCTGTGAGGAAAGGTCATGCTCAAGGTCTGCACCAGGGAGGACTAAGCCATCCACAAGCAGCAGCAAGGAAGATCAACTCTTCTACGTGGACCACCAAGAGCAATCACCACCCAGGACACCTCAGGGATGGTATTTCCAGCCAGGACAGCAAAGCATCACAGCACCAGGAGAACCTCTGGCCACATGGCGGGTCAGGTCAGCCATGGAAGAGCCCTGAACTGCCACCTAGAACATGGCCCCACTCCACTCACCACACCATGGAGGTGGCCAAGTCACAGGGGGCTGGGACAGGAGGTGCCAGCAGAGACAAAGCCAGGCTGGGGCATCGCCAACCAAAGCGGTCACTCCAGTGCAAGCTCAGGGCATCACGATGCTCAGCAGCTCAGATTTTGCCCCACCACAGTAAAGCTCCAGTAGTTTCAATGGAGTTCTACCAGTTCAGGGGGGGTTTGATGACAAAATTCTAATTTGCTTGTAAGGTGCCCCCTCATCGCTCCCCTCGCCGTGAGAATAAACTCCCACCACATGCCCAGACAAGCAGAAAAATGGGTGGAAGCCCTGCCCATCCCCACATCCCAGTGGGTTCTGCAGTTGCACCAATGATGGTTTCTCTTGCAGCTTCCAGATTCACGTGGAGCTCAGGTCTGGTGTTTTTGGGGGGGTTCGTTTTGGGGGTTGTTTTTTTTCAGAAACTGAGCAAACACTTGAGTGAGCACCAGTTGAGCTTCAGCCAAGATGGCTTTTGAAAGCCACTGACCTGTTTAGGCCCCCAGGCTAACAGCCATACCCCCATGGCCACCTGAAGCCACAGCAGCCCCTTCTGTACCTGATTTAAGTTGTCCCTTCCTCACCCTCCACCTGCAGCTCCCACCAGCTTATCAGTTTGAGTATCACAGGAGTATTTTGGTGCATTTTTCCCAAAATACATGAAGGTGGCCCTCCAGGCTGATGTGCTTGGACATAGTCATGCTGACCCAGGCTGATGCCCAAGGCAGCACCCACACATGCCTTTCGGCCAGGGACAGCACAGGCAGAGCTCAGCAGACCAGCTGAAGGGGGGACAGAAGTCACCACAGGATGGTTGCACACCCCAGGTTACAGCTTGTCCCCACCTGGTATCTGGGGCCCTGGAGAGGAGCGAGCATTGGTTGTGGGGTCTTTGGACACATGAGATTTCAGGAGAATATGTGCATCGTGTGATGCTTTCGCCAGATCGGAATACGACCGGTGGCGTGGAGAAATGGGGTAAGGTGGGACTGCAAATCTGCTCAGAGGTATGTCTGGTGGAAGCCGAGAGACCCAGCACAAGAAGCTCATCACCAGAAGAAACAGAAAGGCTTGAAAGAAGAGGCCAGATATTCAAAGCATCCACAGAAGACATCAGGGCACGTATCTCTTCCAGGATTTCATCTCCCCAGCCCATCCCTCCTCTCCATCCTCAGCCTGTCTGGGGAGCACCCACCATCTGGCCCAACCACCCAGGAAGAGGCTGCGCCACCACAAAGCCCATAAAGCCGAAAACTGCTTTTCAAGATTACAGCCTTAGAGCCCACAAATCCCGGGCCAGCACCATGTGTGATGGGACAGCCAGCTCCCAACAGGGCAGGTGATAAAGCTCAGGGGCTGGCAGCTCTCCAGGGGAGAAGGAAGCAGAAGTGATGTGTTGCACGTGGAAGGAAACACAGAAGAACTGAGATTGGAGATGGTGGATGCACCATAGTAGCCAGGGGGAATCAGAGGAGGAGACAACAGGTATGTGCTGGGCAAGGTTTAAAGAAACCCCAAACTCCCAAACTACACCTATAGCAACATGTAAGAGCGTGAGGGGAACAGTTTTGGGCAATTCCCACCTCGCAGAGTCTCAGATCTGAGATGGCAGGAGGGATGTCGGGAGGTGAAGAGGTATGAAAGCCCTGCATGGGTCAGCTGGGCCAGCAGAGGTTCCCCAGCTGGCGTCCTGAACCAGCACTGAAAGACAACTACGGGGAGAAGGCAAGTGCTTGCTCAGGTTTGGTGGAAGCATCTTGAAGACCCCTCCCTGCTCAAGCCAAGCTGTCTGGGCAAGCTCACCAGTGGTGAAAGCAGTACAGCTCTCCTGTCACCAGCCCCTGGCTCAAGAGGAGCTGGGCACAGCCGCGGGTAACGCAATCCTGGCCCTCATTAAAGAGGTGCTGCTCATTGGACTAGAGGGCAGCAGCTGCCCGACACTTCTCTCCTCCCGGAGCATCCGCTCCCATCTGACAATCTCATTTCTGCGGGGAAGCCTCTGCTTTGTCGCTCTCATGTCCCCGCGTAACCCCAAGCGCTCACCCAGCCAGCTTTGGGCTTCTCTATCAACTCCGCTCTCCCACATTGTGCAACTTCGAGGCGCTTTTCCTCCTAATTAGCTGCGCTCATCAGTTTTGGTTAACGGTGCTAAAAAACCAAACCACCCCGACAGGTCGGTGCCATTAGCGGGCTCCGAAAGGGCTCGTTTCAGAGATAAGCAGGACAAAGCAGCACACACATATCTGAACATCTGCGGTGAGCAGGGGTAGGTAGCGCTTTCTGAAGAAAAAATAGCAAGGGGAAGAGGAATCCTAAGTCAAGGAGGACTGACAAAGCCGAGGGAGAGCTTCAGCCCTGCAAAGAGTGGCAGAGAATGCAGGTTTCCTGCTCTGCTCCCAGAAACCGCAGCGAAACCCATAACTAGAGAGTTAAATGTTGCTTTCTTTTCCTTCTTTAAACATGCAAGCAATCGCTCATACAGCAGGGTTGGAGTTTGGGTGTTTGGTTTTGGTCCTGTCCCCATCTCAGCTTGGAGGAGTAGTCACCTCTGCTGTTAATTTTTAATAGATCCTGGAAAAGCCAGAGCACTTCCAGGGAACAAGCTGATTTTCAACCTGCATTAGCCTGGGGGAGACCAGCTCACCAGCTCCAGAAGCAAAGCAGAAACTGCCCATGGAGTGTCTTTGTATGAAGCTTTATCCATTGCTGGGCTGCTGGCAGGCTCAACACCAACCACAGGCGGTGAGGTCCTGCGCCGGTGCCCCAGCCCCAGCCTGAAGCAGAGGTGTCCATCCCCAGAGCCAGCAGGAATCACTCGACAGCCCCAAAATCTGGACCCTCAACCTCTCCCAAACACCCAGCTGAGCTGGAAAACGGGTCTAAGAGGCAACAGGCAAATCTGGATGGGAGCGATGCTGCTCCTTTACCAAGGAAAGTGATTTACCTTCGCGGCAGAACAGTGAGAATCCCAACATCTGGATTCAATCACTCCATCGTGCCGCGGTCACCAGATGCTACAACATCTGTTGAGTCCATGGGAAACGCTGAAGCTCCCGCTTGACTACGATCAAGTTGCAAAACCTCCGTTAACCTTGAACACACGACCTGAAGCTCTGACCCATTTCAGATCGTTAATGGGGCATGCGATTGTAACAAGAGCCTCACCAGGAAAACCGCGTTTCCCCCGCGGCAAGGAAGGAGGAGAGAAGATAACACGGCAGGTTTGGGTCTGGAGCAGCCTGACCTGCCGACTGGTTTTGTTCAGAGATGATTTGTTGGGGTCTGCAGGTGCCTCCTGGCTCTGTCGGCTACACCAAGGAGGAGCAAAGATGCAGGAGACCCAAGTCACCTCCCCCTGGCAGCAGTCCTGTGGCTTCGGGTTATTTCAGAACTGGGTAAATCTGCAGTAAATTGGGCAACTGGCTGCTGTCTGAAAAGCCACCCCAAGCAGTCGCCTGTGGCAAAGCAAGGGGCTCACAACTGCTCCAGCTGCACAGTGGAGCCCCAGGATGCCCACGGCCACTCCTTCCCCACCTTCAGACACCAAACGAGTTTCCATGGACTGGCTGAATTTCACAGGCATCCACTACAAGACTGGAGGGACCAGAGGATGAGCAAGGCTCACATCTAAACCCAGATCAAAGGCAAACCTTGCATGAAGCGCTGGCAGCCTGCACCTGGAGAGGCCAAGCCACGGCAGCTCATCTCTGCCCTCCAAGGCTGCTCTTGCAGGCGTCACCCTCACACAGGCTGCAAAGGGTGGAGCGCTTTTTCTATCAATTCCTGATAGGAAGGAGACAGGGGATACAAGCAACACCCCTACTCCTCACTCACAGGGCTCAGGGGTACCGGGATTTGGGATGGGGCACACACAGAAACCAGCCCTGTGATGCTCAGAGGAAGGTTACTCCCAGGGAGCTGCTGGCACACCCCTGCACCACCAGCTTGTATGTGCCCACCAGCAGCAGCAGCACCCCAAAGGTGGCCTGACCACACACAGGTGGGGAGGGATGCCAGGATTTGGGTACCCCACAGTGTGTCCAGTGCTGGATCAGCCTTGGAACAGGCAGCTGCCCACACCCTGCCTGCCCACACTGCAGGCATGCTGGGGTCCCTGCAGCTTCCCATGCTTGGCCAAAGCCTGTGCCAGCCCGTGGGCTGGTCTTCAAGGCAGGTTTGAGCTCACGGGCAGGCTCAGGAGAGCATGGCAATGGCAGTATGGAGATGGCTGCTGCTTCCCTCCCTGCCACAGCCAGAGCAGCTGATCTCCGCTCCCCTCCTCAGCCTGTCCCAGCTCCCGGGGCTGACCTCTCCCAGGCCAGCTGCACAGGAGGGCATTCTCCTCCCCACTGCAAACAGCTGTGACCTCCCCTAGGAAGGCAGCATTAACACTTTCCTCCCCGCTATGCCCCCAGCTAGGCTGTGTACTCCAGCGCAACACTTCTGGAGAAGCTGGACCATCGGGATGCAGAGCAAGAGCCTCGAGGTCACAGCCACAGATAAATACAGCACCACAGGGACTAGTGGCCACCTCCTTTGCTAGCCCAGGGGAGGCACTCTGGGAGACCACAGCATTCCTCATTCCCCTCCGGCAGCAGGCAGGAACCAGCTGCCCAGCCCTGCTCCAGCCAAACCCCGACACCCGCAATGCAAACCTGCGACAGATGGGAAACGCCACAACTTTCTGGTCCCTTGTGCTACCGCCGGGTCAGCAGCTTCGCTCTGCAGCAGCTCCACAGCTGCTCTGCTCCTTCCCCACTGAGCTGCACCGTTCGCTTTCTATCAGCCTCTCCCATGAACTAAGTTCGGATTAAGCAGCGCTGCCCAGACCAGCATGTGGGGCTGGAGCAGCCCGTGCAGAGCTCGACTTGGGGCTCCTCCCAGGGCATCTGGGACAGGGGGTGGCTGGAAGAGCTGGGACACCTCAGCCAGGAGGTACAACAGCACCACAGCCACATTCCCACGGACACGTTCCCGTGCAACTCCCAGCGGCCAAGAAGTGTGTATAAGAGAAAACGATGCCCAAAGCTCTTTGGGCTGGGACCTGCGCTGCTCCATGGCAGGCATCACGAAGGGACTTTGCTGCATTTCTCCTGATTTGCAGGGTCCAGCATGACACCCAGTGTGGCAGAAGCTCCATCCCCAAGCTCGCACGCCTTTGCTGATGCTCAGTGTCCCCAAGCACCCAACTCCATGCTTCTCCCTCTGCCGTGCTTTGCTCCCCACAGGCAGGAGAAGGAAGGCCAGGCTGCCTTCCTCCAGGAGCTGCTCTGATCCTCCCTGGCTATTCCCACAGGAAACACCAGCAGCCGCTCAACACCCAGTTGCCAGGAGGTGTCCGGAATTAATCCGCTAAAGAATCAGGCTAATTACTATGCAAATACTCCAGCGAGGGATGCCATCCTCGGCAGAGCAGCCCTCGCATCTGCCCCTCGGCAAGCACCTGCTGGAGCTGCGGCGAGGAAACGCTGATCCCGCACCGCGGGCTGCGCCTCGAACAGGTAAAACCACAAAGTATTTGCAGCCGAGAGCAAACACACCAGAGCTGCCGAGGTGTCACCTCAACACACCAGGGCAAGAACACGCTGTTCCAGCCACTGACTCACTAATTATACAGGCAATGCCACAGAGCCAGGGCTGGCTTGACCCGGTGTGCCACAGGGCACCTGCGAGCGCGCAGCTGTCAGACATGTCCTCCCCGGGCAGCCCTGCCCCGCCACGGCTTTGACCTTCACTCGGTTGAATCATTCATTCATCTGCTGCCGTGCTCCTCCAAGCTTCCTCCTCCAGCGAGCCTTCCCTCCGCTTCCCATCAGCGCCACGGAGCCCTTCGAGCTGGACAGGGAGCACAGATCTCACCTCTCCTTCCTAAAGGTTCCCCATCACTAGACCCAATTTTCAAGGAAACCACTTCTCCAGCTTGGGGGGGTCTCCAAGCCCAGCCCAAACATTCCCACCAGGATGCAGGCTCCCGTCCTTGGGAGCACCACCAAGGTCGTGCTCTTAGGTTTCTCCCCTCTCCACATCCACAGAGCCGGCAGCACCCTGCCGGTGCACCTAAGGCACCACCCACCCCCGCTCCAGCGCTATCTCCTCATCCCATGGCTGCTGCCATCACCTCACAGCAAAGCATCTGCTGACCCCGGACACCTTCATCATCCTCCCATCCCACTGCCTGGAGCAAGGAGAGGGGAAAATGCTCACACACCAAGATCTCCTAAAGAGACTCAGCTACCGAGGCAGCGCTGCGCACAGCCTGGGCTGGGAGCACATCCCACCTTCCTCACGGAGCGGTTCTGTGCCAGGCAGCCTGAAGAGGAGGCGGCAGCAGCAGCTGAGCAGCATTTCCCAGGGATTCGCCCACAAACACTGGGAACAGCCTCGTCTGCCCCCAGCAGCTCCCAGGACAGAGCTCTGGATGAAGCAGCGGCGCTCAGGCAGTGCTGTTGTAGCTTCTAGAGATGCCGCGAGAAGCTTTCTAAGAACAAGCACGGGAGGAGAGGACAACCCTTGGGCCAGCCAAGGTGCTCCCAAAGCAGCGCTCCGGCTCCGCGCCAGCCTCACCACGTGTCCCATCCAACCTCCTGCCTTCCAGAGGCAGCAGCTCCTGGCATCGCCCTGCAACTGGTGGTCAGCACTCAAGCCCTTGAGATGAGGAGCTGCTTGCGGGGGCCAGCACAACTCTCTGAAGTTCACAGGGGCCAGCAGGACTTTCTAAAGCCACCTCGGCTCGGGGCAAGGGCGAGAGCAGGTACAACCTGGCTTGGCTGTGGAGAAGGGGGGGTGAGCAGGTAAGCTGGTGAGCTAGAGGATGGCACCGGGGTCAGCTGGGGGCTCTGGGGCAGAGCAGCCCGGCGAGCTAGCGGCCCTGGGGAGCACAGCACGAAGGTGATCTGGCAGTCTCAGGGGCAACAGCACCGAGGTGCCCTGGCAGTCCCGGGAGGGGCACAGCACCAAGGAGCTCTGACATCCCCGGGGGGAGCACAGCACCGGGCTGCCCTGACACCCCCTGTGGGGCACAGCACCGAGCTGCCCTGGCAGCCCCGAGGGGAGCACAGCACCAAGGAGCTCTGACATCCCCGGTGGGGCACAGCACCCAGGTGGGCTGGCAGCCCCTGAGAGGCACAGCACGAAGCTGCCCTGTCACCTCCTGCGGGGCACAGCACGAAGCTGCCCTGGCACCTCCTGCGGGGCCACCTCAGCCCTGTCCCGGCCCCGAGCCGGTGTCCCGCTCCCCGCCCCCTCACTCAC